>JAUZSZ010000104.1:10808834-10824079 GCA_034780575.1 Labeobarbus marequensis | reverse complement strand
ATCTGACGTGGGTTTTCTTTGTGTCTGAGATGTGTGACTAACCTCTCTGTGCTTCCTCTCACCTCTGTTCTCTGCTTCGCTCTTGGTTTAAGTGGTTGCTTAGGTTCAAGGTAAGGGCCTTTACAGCTGTCTAATGATCAGGTGACACGAAAGGAGAAGGAATAAGGTTTGATTCCTTAGTTCATATGACCTAATTATGGACTGATATTCTGAATTTGATTCATTCTAGGTTTAAAGGCTTGTCAGTTAATACAAAGACAATATTTGGATGCTCAGAAATGTCATATATAAACACATTAATGAGGAATGGAGAGAATAATAATTGAACAACCATTTGGCAATCATCCCTGTTTCTTCTTTCATCCTTTCCATATCACATTTGCATTTTTATCATTGTTGCATGTTGCTCAGGAGTAAGTGTGTGTATATGTGTATAAGCTTGTTCTGTTTGTTTAGGCTTTCTTGTTTTCTCTAAAAACTAAATGAGATGAAACACTTTCTTGCAGTCTTTCTCTCTGTGGCTCTACATTTTATGTGGCTGTTCTAGGCTATTGTCAACTTTTCCTGCTCTTCCGTGAAACTGAGATGTTTTTGTTCACAGCTAAAGGCTGTTTTTGATGTTGTTGATTCGATTTTTATTGTCATAGGTCAGCACCCAGAACATGAAGATGGGCAGCCTTCTTCGCACCACACCTCCTACACAGAAACCACCAAGCCCCCCAATGCCAGGCAAAGGAACCATTGGGTATGTATATGCGCTTTGTAGCTTTGGCGGTCACGAATGAGAGAATGGGTCGCTGAGATTGTGGCAGTGAATGACTCATTTCAAGTGTTTACTCATAAATCTCTGAGGTCCTTGAACAGCATAAAATGTTTTGATTTACTTATATTCCGGAAAGTTTTATGATAAATGAAGTGAATGACAAATTCTACTTTACTCGGCACACCTATTAATTCTTCATTATTACAGTGGTAATTTCCAGTATGTAGAACATCAAGCATGTGCAAACATTTGACTGGCCTTTTATGATTCTTTCAACTTGTCAGATCATATAAAAATGTTTTTTATAATAACGTTTCTACAACAGCAGTGAGGTTTTTATTTCCTAGTAAAAGCCTGTTTTTCAGTGTAGGTCACACACAGCTCTAGTTGAGTTCAGGAGCACATGTGGGGGTCATGTTTTTAGTCCTCAGGGAGAATTCAGCCTCAGCCCCACAGATGACATTATCCTTCACATCCCTTGTTTCCCTGTATGCCAGCCAGTGAAGAGCCTGATTTTACATTTGGGTCAGAAAAGAGGCGTGTTAAATACACTTTGGCATCTAAAATTGTGAAGCGTGAAACTGTGATTATGAGAGATGAGATATGCTCAATTTTTTAAAAGTGTGTTCATTATTAAGATGGAGCTTGATGTTTGAGCGTTGAGGACAGAGGGTGTGTCCTGCCCTGTTTTCTGAGCACTAGCTGTGCAGATTGGCACTCTTTTGGTTTCCTGTGTCACCCCATGATGGCTGGTCGTTGCAGGCTAGATTGTGTGCTGCTTAATGGACAGGTCAGCAACACAACACAGCTAAAGCTCGTTCCCTCATAAAATGCGTATGCAAGTGATGGGAAAGTGTAAATCTGTGTATATCTGTTAAAACTGTTGGGTGAATCTCAGAAAACTTGTCAAGATGTCAATAGTAGCCCATTTTAAAGATTAAGATTAAGATTTTCTTTTCAATTTATTTTCATGTCAATAAAGCGCTTTTTTGAGTGAATTCTCGTTATTGTACAGTGGGGAAACGGTAGTATTTGCACTTTATGCTGATTTTAAAAATGACTGTAATTAGTTTACTGTTATACAGTAAAATAATATGTATTGCAGTTGTTGGAATATGATTGTGCCTGCACACATTATGGTAATGAGAATCTGGGGTTGAAATGTCCTTTGTCATGAAAATGTCACTGCAAAATAGCATGATTTTATTTAAGCAAAATTTCTTTATTTACTTATTTATTTTTAGGAAGAAATGTGATTTTTTGAGAGATTTATTGTGTTTCTATGTTTTTGTTTTGTTTTATTTTGTTTTGTTTTTCTGTGAGGATTTGTTGCTACTGTTGCTTTCTGTTTCTGTTATTTTATTTCTTTCATTTAAAAAAAAAAGTTAATTGTTACATGTGTGCCATAGTCAAGAAGCACAGTGTTTTGGATAAAATAGCATGTCTCTTAAAGTAAATTAAAAACATTAAGAGCAAGCAAGGTTGAGTACTTTGAAGATGCAGATTTTCATGTGATGAGACAATTTAGTTGCTTAAAGTAGTAATAAATTGTTTTAATTAATGATGTATGCTAATAGTTTATTCTGGTTGCCTCAAAAAGCAATGCCCATTTCCTCTTTTGATACCAGTGCACTGACATATTTTGTTTCCACAGATTGAATTACTATTTCTCACCTGCACTTTCTTGACCTCAGATCCAAAATGCTTTTTCACAACCTTGACAATCATGTATGGAATCTCGTCCTTTCAAAGAAAGCTGAAATCATGCTGTTGATGAATTATAACTGTTTTGCTTTGGAATGCTAAAAGTACTGATTGTAACATTTCAGAAAAACAGACATAAAGTAAAGCAAAATGGTTTTATATACAAGTATGGCAACAGATATTTAAGTTTTCTAGGCTAGTAATTATCTGATTAAGGTTATTAAACTGCTGTCCCTCTCAACAGGAGACACTCCCCCTACAGAACGCTCGAGCCAGTGCGGCCTCCGGTGGTGCCTAATGACTACGTCCCCAGCCCCACGCGCAACATGGCGCCCATTCTGCAGCAAAGTCCTGTGCGCACGGCTTCTGTTAATCAGAGGAACCGCACTTACAGGTACCATTACTCTCATGCCTCTCTCGTACTGCTCTCAATGTGCATGCATGTCTCTGCATTTACTGACTTGGGGCAGTTCGGGATCTTTTGGCACCTATAGTGACTACATGTATTAGCTAACATTGATTAGTTGGTTTTGCTGCAGAGCTCTTTCACACAGACATTGCTTTTCCTCGGCGCTTCTAAAACAAGCATCGCTGATTGTCTGCACAATTGCATAATCTGAAACCTTGGCAACCAGTTGCGAGTGACATTAGCAGTGCTCACATAAACGCATCATCAGTCATGGAGGATAAAGACGCCTTGAAGATGCTCTCAGATGACTGCAGAGCCTCTCTTTCTGACATTTTCTCTGTCTCCCATCTTAAACTTTCCTTTCTCCTTTTATTTTTCCTGAGGATTTTAGAGATCAAGTCCACTACACTGCAGAACAAGCGCAAGACTCTTGCAGATAGTTCTCTCTGGGTCTTTGCTTTGAAGCTTAGATCTTTTCAGCTGTGTCTGAAATTATGTAACCGCTCTCACTTGTTCTCTTTTGATCTCTGTGCCATCTGCAGGGATGCCTTTAAAGTCTTCATTTATGCATTTGGCTGACACTTTTAGCTAAAGCGAATTTATAATGTGTGTTTCCTGGGAATCGAACCCTGACCTTGTTGTTTTTAGCATCCTATGTTTTACTTGTTGAGCAGGAACACTCTTCAATACACCCTACAACTTCACTGAAAACACTCCTAACCATTTCTCATGTTTTAGTGAATGTATGCTGAAGTTCTCCCACGTGCTCTTTACGACTGCCTCTTGTCACTCACTGCAGGATCCGAAAAAAAAGAGCATTTGGTGCTGTTTTCCCCAGCCCTCTCCCATCTGTCTGCCAGTTGGAAATGTTATTGAACATCTTGGACAAAAATAACAAGGCTTATGCCCTCCTGAAGTTCAGAAGGGCTGATGATCTGAATATATTCAAATTCATATTTGAAAACACTTTAATATCATCAGAGCCTTTACAAACAGTTCAGCCTTAATCTTTCATTTAAAGGCTACAGAAAGTTGAAGTTGCTGGAGTCTTGGCACTGTGGTAGCACACGTGCTGTTGACACATTGGAGTTGTAGCACTTCAGGGATGGAGGTTTTGAGTCCAGCCTGTGTTGTCCAAATCTCATTTCCCCTCGTAATTTTATAGCCTACAAGGGTGAATTTCACGAAAACTGCCAAGAAAAGATTTAGTCTTAGTTCACCCTAAAAAAATCGATAGAAAAAAAAAACATTTTGCATACAGGAAATTATAATTTAATTAGAAAGACAGATTATTGGAAGGATGGTTGGTTGTTGTGCTATCTCATATTCTTTCAAATGCCTTAATTGTTATGAAAATATTGTGCAGTCCAACAAGTTTTAATGGTTCTAAATGGGCGTTCTTTAAGCTTTCGATGTTTTTATGGGGACTTGGTTCTATGCATTGGATGGAGGCAGATCTGAATGTGAGCTTGCAGTCAATCACAAAGGGCCTGATTTACTTCAAGTGAAATCAAAGATCGAACTGGTGTGATGTCATTTTGAAAAAAATTAGGCCAAAATAATGTTTGTTTCAGGAGTTGAAATCAGCTTGTCAGTTTCAGAAGCTTTTCCAACTTTGAACTAATGATGATGGAATGCAAGCTAACAGTAAACTTCTGCTTACGTATTTCAAACTTCTTTTTTTTGAAGAACAAAAAAGAACTTTGTGCGAGTTCTTTTTATCGGGGCCTTAAGAAAAGAGCAGGTTTAAGTGAATTCAATGATTGGAGAAGTCCAGCATACATCTCCAAAAAGAAGTCTGATATTTTCACTGGATGATCAAGTGATGACATTTTGATCAAAATTACAAGGTCATCATTTTTTTTCACTTGCTCAAGCAGATCAGTAATATGCATTAAAAAATAGGTGAATATCTATTTCATGTTAACTGAACCAACCCATACTGCTGTGTCCCTTTCCTGTCATGTGTGAGCTGTTGGTTCATCTATGTATCTGAGTTTGTATGATGTATGTGTGTTTGAGAGCACTTATGATTCATCTATTTTGTTGTTTCTGTGTGTGAGTCTTTGGGTGTCAGTATGTGTATAACATGAGGCACATGCACGCGAGGTGTGTAACATGTAGCATGTGTTCAGCAGCGGGAGCAGTGGCGGCAGTCATCCCAGCAGTCACAGCAGCAGTCGTGAAAACAGCGGCAGCGGCAGTGTGTGTGTTCCTATCGCTGTGCCCACACCCTCACCACCCAGCCCCTTCCCAGGTGACATCTTCATCACAAAAAGCACACTTAACGGCATATATGCTGCTTGCAGTCCGGCTGCGATCATTTGTTTTTTTTAGTCATTTATAATAAGGGCTTGGTATGAGCCAATAACTGGCTTTAAATCTAGATTCAATGCCAAAAAGATTAATAGGATAGTTCATCCAAAAGATAAAATTCATTCATCTGTTCACCCTCATGTTGCTCCAAATTTGTAAGCATTTTTTTTGTTTTCACAAAACACAAAATGAATTTAGTTATATTTGACGATACAAGTAAGAACTAATTAAAACTGTATGCGGTTCTTGGCCCTTTATGGTATCGACTGCTAGAAAAGATGTTTTCACAAAAAATAAATATTAGTCTATTCTTGTCTATGCTTGAAATATTAGTCTATTCATCACAAAACTATTGTATAGCTTAAGAAAATTTAGAATGTAACCCACAGGTTGGTAGAATAACATTTACATTTATGCATTTGGTTGGCACTTTTATGCAAAGTGACTTTTTCCCATGTATTTCCATGTATTCACTGGGAATCGAACCTACAACCTTGGTACTGCTAACGCCATGCTCTATTGTTTGAGCTACAAGAAAATAAAAATACACACTACTTTTATAGTACTTTTGTACCATTTTCACTTCTGTGGTTTGAAAAAGCAGCTTGGATAGAATGACCTTGAATAAATTGAGCAAGATTAGCAAACACTGATATATTTGATCTTCACAAAAGATGAATTGTGACTAGATTTTAAGTCCAGTCTTTCTTCGATCATGTTCTCTGAGACTTGAGGCCAAAGTATACTTCAGTTTTTACACGCACACAAGGTTTCCGCGTACAGTACACGTGCGGCAAATTTCGTGTGCGTGCTGTACGCACAATACCTGGTTTTTGTAACTGCACATACTTTGTATGCGCAGGTCGCACATGCGCACTAATCAGCTATTCCGCAAGGTTGCTCGGCCATTATTTCACAGTAGAAAATTAAACTTAAGAGACGGAACAACAAAATAGCGGAGACTGCAACAACAACAAGTGCTTGTGTGAGAGGGTTATGAGAGAGCCACAACTTTAGTTTAAAAGAGTACAAAGGGACTTTTTTGGAGAAAAATAGAGCAGATACTGGACAAATATGAAGCTCTCTAGAGCACATATGTCGACCGTCTGCATTTGGGTACACCTCAAATAAAGCATAATTTTAAAGGCTGTGTGTTCAACTGTAATGCAAAGTACTCTTTGGGCTTAAAGCAAGACTTCTTCCTGGCATGCCCCACATTAGTTCCCTTTCAGCAGTTCTCATTTGGTTTCTTCCATCTCTCCTTTTTTCTTACCCTCAAGCTGCTGGTGCCAGCACACCCTCAGCTCCAACTAACTCCACTCAGCCTTCTGTTGCGTCCTTTAATTTAACCCCCACACAGCACTCAGCCAACCCCTCCTCAATCCCTGAATCTCTCCCCACTCACCCCGACTCCACTGAGAGCACTCTGACCCCAGATAATGGCTCTCCTCCCTCTCAACCACCCCTCGCTTCAGCTGAAGCTAGTGCTACACCCAGCACCAACCCTGGGACAGGTGAGTCCGCCACTGTTCGGCCCATCTCCAGCCCATCAGTCACACCTTCTGCCCTTGTTTCATTCCCCACCTGCTGACACATCACGTTATTCTGTGGTGAATTTTTGCTCTGAATTTTGCTTTCTCATGAGTCTCATTTTGCTTTCTCATGAGGCTGTTTTCACACATTGTTTCACTGTTTGTTCCAACTCAAACATTGTAGTTTAAAGTCATTGATAAAAGTACCACTGCAACTTCACTGTTAGAGAGAAAAAAATGCTAATTTTATGCAAGTGTATAGAACAGTTCTTTAAAGGAGATTACTTGTTGCATTATTTTGAGTGTCACATTACTTAAAATAGGCTGAATAGTTGCCTTTGTCAATATTTCTCTGGAGTCCTGCAGCGATGACGTGATTTTGTAGGCATTAGCATCACCCTGGTTCCCCTGACAAAAAACCCAGTAGGATTTTTCCATTGACTTTTGGATTATTGCAGGAAAAAATGCTCTGTGGCCAGCAAAAGTTTATTATACTTAGACATGTTATTAATCATGATAATCTTCACAAGTGAACACAACCTTTATGAATTTTGAAGCCTTAATACAATTGCTAGAAGTAAAAAGCTAAACAGAGTATAAATGAAGTATACCACGACTTCAGCGCTACCACCATTATGAAAACATCATTTAAAAACATGTTCCATGAAAGTTCGAGTTAGAAAACTTTGCGAGACCACAATTGTAAGTGACATTAGATTCAGAGTGTTCAGCATGATGACATTTATCCACATTTAGCAGCTGCCTTTTTCGAAGACAAGTAAAAGTTTTTTTTTTTTTTTAATTATATATTACTCATGTATTTTATGTCAAAGAAATAAAACATGAAAATATTGTCGGCAGCGATAGCCTCGTGGGCACCGTCGGGCATCCCGAGTCCTGGCTCGTGGACCTTTCCCGATCCCTTTCCCCGCCTCTCTCTCCCACTTCGCTTCCTGTGTAGCTACTGCCCTATCCAAATAAAGGCATAGAATGCCAAAAATAAATCTTAAAAAAACAACAAAAAAAAAAAACATAAATATTTTGAGCTTGTGTTGACCACAGACCTTATTTCAGGCATTTAACCAAAAACCCATTCAAAATACCCATTGACTTCAAGGATTAGTTCTCCCAAAAATAAAAATTCTGTCATTAATTACTCACCCTTATGTCATTCCAAACCTGTAAGACCTTTGTTCAACTTCAGAAAACAAATGAAGATATTTTTGATGAAATCCGAGAGCTTTTTGACCTTCCATAGACAGCAACACAACTGACACGTTAAAGACCCAGAAAGGTAGCAAATAGTTCATGTGACATCAGTGGTTCAACCTTCATTTTACATGTCAGAACGCCGGCTCCTGCATCAGCAGCACCACACGCACGCGTTGTGGTACTATCATGAATGCACTTCGAAGAATGACACGGAACAGAAGAAATTTTTGAATAAAGTCGTTATTTTTTTCTTTACGCAAAAAAAGTGAAAATTTTCATAAAATTCTGGTTGAACCACTGATGTCACATGGACTATTTTAATGATGTCTTTCTTTACTACCTTTCTGGCCCTTTGCTGTGATAGTTCCCTTGCAGTCTATGGAGGGTCAGAGAGCTCTCAGATTTCATCAAAAATATCTTAATTTGTGTTCCGAAGCTAAACGAAGGTCTTACAGGTTTGGAATAACATGAGGGTGAGTGATTATTGACAGAATTTTCATTTTTGGGTGAACTACCCCTTTCAGGACAATGTTAACTGTAAGAGCAAAGTTTACACAAAGTTTAAGACTTATTCCTGCAAAAATATTCAAACTGCTGATTTTTGTGGGAAGTATTTACTCATATTAAATATTCAACTTCCTCAGCAAGAACGTTTACTTCACCATCACAGTAGTTTACCTAGAAGAGTAAATACACTATAGAAGAAGACAGCTTGCTTTACTACTATAGCTCCCCTTGTGGCAGCTCAGAGAATACAGAGAGAAGAGAATTTGCGTTCATTTTCTTGCGTACAGCATGTTTTAGTCCTTACTGCCATCCCATCTTTTGTGTTTCGCTTCCTATATCTCTTTCTTTTTTTCTCTCTTTCATTGTCTAAACATTGTCTCCCTAATAATATAACATTTTGTCTCTGTTCCTCTTTCTCTATAACCTCTCTCTCCTCCTTGTGTACTTACTCTGCCTCCTCTTGCATTGCTCTCTCTCTCTCTCTCTCTCTCTCTCTCTCTCTCTCTCTCTCTCTCTCTCTCTTTCTCTCTCGTGTGGTTGGCAGGTGTAACTCCAGATGCCTTGTTGTGGTTGTTGAACTTACCTTCTGCATGGTGGACGCCCTCCTCACCCCCCACTCCAGCTTTGCTGTTTTTCGTCTCCTCTCTCCGAATGGCACCTTTCCTTCTCCTCCTCCTCCTCCTCCTCCTGTGGGCATAACTGGGCTAAAGCAGGCCCGACCAGCCAAGATCCTTGGCCTTTCCTTCTGTCAAAGCTGAACTAAGTCTCTCTTCTATCTCACAGCACTATAATAATCTGTCAGTCTGTAATATGTCAGTAGAGAGATCTCTTCTTGTCTGTCAGTCTCTTTAACTGTTTGTCTGTTCATCTGGGATGTAAGCTGCCACTATGTCTTTGTGTCTCTAATTAACTTCCTGTAGAGCTCCTGCTGTATGAAGCTCTCTCCTAGTAAACACACTCTGTTTTCCTGATCAATTACTCCAGAGGGACTATCCTCCATTTTCCTTCCCATCTCTAACACTGACTGGAATTTTCATTTCGGCTATATTGTCTTAATACAGCTGCTTTAGTGTTAGTATAGAATAGTATAATAGTTCACCCAAGAATGAAAATTCTGTCATTTTTTTACTCACCCTCATGTTGTTCCAAACCTATTTGCTGTTGTGTTTCTCCACTGATCACAGATTGATTTTTTTCTTGATGTTGACCATATCTGTCAAGCTACCATAAAAAATATTCCATGACTATTGCACTATATTCCAAGTCTATATGAAAGAGCTGTGTAAAGAGAAAATACACGCACATTTGGAACAACATGAGATGAATCTTTAATGGAAGACAGAACTTCAGAATAAACCTTAGCCAGAGTAGATATCAAATTTAATTTGACAAATTCAAAAAAAAAAAAAAAAACTACTATGATGAATGTCTGTGCTGTACATATTTAACATACATCCTCCATAAAAGCAATGTTCTGGGTTCAATACAAATTAAATACAACAGCATTTTTGGCATAATGATTACAATGAAATTATTTCATCTCATTCCTCAAATTTACATTTTTAAAAAAGTAAAATTATGGTTACAGTAATGCAGTTAATTGTCAAGATTCCTGACAGTTTAAAAAGTTCAGTGTAATTTATTAAAACGTATACTTTTTAAAAATAGGTATGCTAATTAAAAATAAAGTTTCAAAAGTATGGTTACAAGTCTGAAGACAAAATTAGACAAATAATATGCAGTGCAAATCGCCATTATGCCACAAACGCTGTGAACAGAGCTTCTCTTGTATTGAAGTTAGCATTGGTTTACGCTTCAGGGCCTGTGATACTTAGTTTCTTGGTTCTCATTGGTTCCCCTCGATGTCTTGTGGTGCTGGGAGCCATTTGAACTCTGACCTGCCCTGTTTTAAAGTGAGCCTTGTAATGCGATGTCTGTCACACACTTCCTGTACAGTGCATTAATGTGGCATGGTTGTGTTGTTTAGCTTCTGTGTAGACCAAGTCTTGCTTTCCACACACCTTTTCAGACATTTCATATTGACCATTATTGTGAGACCATTGTATATAGTAGAACACTAGAGAGGGAGATGGGTAGGTGAGAGGAAAGAGAGGGATGAGATGGGACGAACAGAAGCATGTCTGTAGAATCCGATGCTCTTGTTTTCTTTCTCCTACTAACATGTTCTCTGGTGTGTTGCTGCATCTTGTCTTTCATAACTTCTAATAAAACTGACTTTGCTCACCACAGCCTCTGCCTGTGTGCTCTTTCTCTTCATCTGTTTTTGAATGCATATGTGTGTGTTTTTCTGGTCAAATATTGAAGCCTGATGCTGGTGTGTGTTTGTGAGTTGGATCTGTTGTGGCTGACTGCTGTAACAGCTTGTCTTTTTAATGGAGGTGTTGGTCATGATTTTTCTGGGTCAGTGTTGCATCTTCTTCAGCCCTCTCCTTCCTTCCCCCTCCATCAACCCCTCCTCGCTTTTCCAAGCCCTGGATGAATAGCCAGGCTCAGGGGTCAAAGGTGAGAGGTCGCAGCAGAAGAGACTGCAGCAGAGCAGACTGTGGTAAAGATCGGAGTATCGGGAACCTACAGGATATTTCAGGGTTCATACGATCATGGGAAATTTTCAAATCTTGGAATTTCAAGGATTTTTAAAATTAGGATTTTATATTTAAATTTCTGTAGTGAATATAAATCTTTCTAGTTATGCTCAGCTCATCAAATGTTTCATTAGCTAGAAATTGCTGTTTTGTGAGTGCAGTCTCTGTACAGTTTTAATATTTTATTTAAATTAATTTGATAATTTGTAATCATTATGTAGTAATCAGGAATGACTGTCATTAAGAAATGGTGATTTTTTTTAAAAATTCTTTATTCAATAAAATATCTATTAATATTTATTCAAATAAATGTTTAAATCTGTTTGTATATGTATTAATATTTAAATATGCTTGTAATCATTTTTGAACTAGCTGTGAATTCAAACTAAATCTCATTTTTGTTCTACATTTAAATTTGTTTTAAAAAAATCCTAAAGTTGTAAATGAAGATAAATACGTACCCTATTTATTCTTTCTAGAAAGAAGAATATAACAAACCAAAAAGTGGTCATGTGTTTGCCATATTTAAAGAGATTTAAAAATGAGCTTTTTAGGTAAATTAATTAGGTTAAATCTTTTATATATCTATTTTGTTAGGCTTTGGAATTTAGCTATTTGTGTTGAACGGTTAAATGGTTCATAATATTGTTGTGGAAATAACCTTAAAGGGATAGTTCACCCCAAAATTAAAATTGTCATCATTTACTCCCCCTATATTGTTCCAAACCTGTGAGACTTTAATTCATCTTTGGGGCACAAATGAAGTTATTTTTAATATTCTCTTACTATTTTAGT
This sequence comes from Labeobarbus marequensis, assembly GCA_034780575.1. Lineage (NCBI taxonomy): Eukaryota > Metazoa > Chordata > Actinopteri > Cypriniformes > Cyprinidae > Labeobarbus > Labeobarbus marequensis. The sequence continues at coordinate 10,812,238 of JAUZSZ010000104.1, read as the reverse complement.
CTATATATTGAAAGCCAATGTAACCAAAATTTTCAAGCTTCCATATGACTCAAGTGGCTTAATCCAAGTCTTCTGACTTGTTTCATATGTTCATCATATAACTATGTGACTTATGGTTTATATTAAGTATTATGGTTTGGAAACAAAGAATTTGCAGGATTTTCATTTTTGGGTGAACTGTCCCTTTGAATCTAATACCCCCAAGGACCATATTTACAGATATAGGTAAGTGAGTGCGTTTAATAATGAGCATGTGTCAGTGGACTAATGTGCAGTATGTAAATAAGTATGTGTGGTTTTGACGTGGTAGCTTTTCTGTTCGCAGGATGGCTCGGGCTCACTGAAGCGCAGCGGTTCCTTTAGTAAACTGCGGGCCTCTATCCGGCGCAGCAGTGAGAAACTGGTCCGCAAGCTCAAAGGAGGCAGCTTACGAGAAAACGAACCCAAAAATCCTGGGTAACTATCACCATTTCCCTCCCTGTTCTCAGACCAAACCTCCCCCTTTCCAATATCCTGAAACCTTCCCACTACGGACTAAACAATGACTGGTAGGCATGTGTGACACTGTGACCGTTAAACCTCAAACACAACATACACTGGAATAGCAGATCGACTTGTGGTTTAAAAACTGGGAAAGAGAAATGCTCAGTCAGGCTTTTGGTTAATTTTTCAATTAGAATTTTAACTAAACTCTGAAGTAGATCTCAAGGAGCAGGATTGAGCACCTGAGCTTAGGATCCTAGAGGGACAGAATTATCTGTATCACCAGATATCTGTCTGGAATTATGTCATTAGACTTTCTAAAAATAATTTAAAGGGTCATTGGGACTGTAAATATGGAAAGGCTGAAGTGAATTAACCAAAAATAGCTTTTCCCCTCCTCAAACCAGTTTTTAAAAGGGATTTATAGAATTATCCCTTTAATGTGAGGGAGGCAGGAGGTTTACTGCATGGAGTTGGGATTTTGCACACTGTTAAGACGTTATATTGAAGGAAAGTCCTCTGCTGGTATATGCAAATTCTCTTTCTCTTTCACCCAGTTTTAAGTGGATGAAGGGATTTGCTTGCTTTATTAACTGGTCTGTATTTTTTGCACATGTACAAACCTGCTTAACCCTGAATTGACATCTAACGTGACGGGTGACATTATGATGCAGTGTGTTGAGGTCAGCTCACTCGTGTCTGTTACTGGGGTTCCTGTAGCATCTGATTTGCAACTTTCTCTCCTTACCCTGTAAAATGCAATGTATGTTTTTTTTTAATTTATTTCGTGCATTTTAACTTTATTTTCTGGCGAGTGTTATGATGATTATTTTGTTCATCTTTTATGCCTTTTTGCTTGGTGACTTTTCTCGATGCCTTTTGTGTCTGCTTGGATCTGGGTTTTTTATTTGAGGACTTTTATTTCTCTGTGCTGTTGTACATTTGTTTCATTTTGAATAAACATTTCCATGCAAATTTGCTGTCTGCTGCATGCCTGTTTCCTCCATTTTCTGTCTTGTGGTCTCATTTGCTGTTACCCATTTTTTTTTTCTTTTTTTTCTTCTTGTACCTTGTGTCTACCAGCTCCCTGGCAAAGGTCTTCTTTTTGTTTGAAATTCTCTTTACAAGTGACCCTTTTCACAGACTGTGACTTTCCACAGTTATTAATATAGTAAATGCAGTAGCAGTTTTTTTATATTTTTATATTTTCATTTCAAAAAAGGAATGTACATTTTTAACACTATACGTTGGGCAATATTATCTTAGAAGCAAATTTGACACCTTTTTCTCTACTGACCACCATGTCATGTGACTTCAGTGAAAGTTGCATTAACATGTTTTAACCCACACATTCCCATCCCACAAACCCCACTTTACCCCCACTGTGACCCCTCACCCCTGGCCTTTGACCTAACTGACATGCTTGCATGTGGCTCTCTTGGACGCAGCTTGAAGAGGGCCAGCTCTCTTGGAGTTCTCAACGAGCTGGATAAACCTGTGGGGGAACTCAAAGTAAGACAACATCCTTCACTGCTCTCTCCTGACAGCTTCCTCTTCAGTTTTTCATTCAATCTGTTCTTGTCTCCGTCTTGAGTATATTTGTTCCTTTCTGTCTCTCAGTACCTCCTGCTCTCTTTGTTTTGTTTTTCTAGCCCATCTGTCTGGCACTTTACTGTCTTCCAGTCTCATACTCTTTGTTTTTGGGGGCATCTATAATCAACACACCCACAGCTTCATCATTACCATATTAACACATTAATTAAATGAATGTGTAAGATCTCACAGAAGTCACAGACTAGCACATTTAATTGTGTTTGCTAAAATCCTTCATAACCACTGAGATCTGAGGTCATAAACTCTAAAGTAAACAATCCCGAAGTTAGTTCATTGTACAGTGCATTTATGCTGAAAAAACAGCTACTGTAAATCCTGCCTAAGCTGGTTGGCTGGTTTTAGCTAGTTGTCCAGCCTGGTCATAGCTGGTCAGCAGGCTGTTTTTAGAGGGGGTTTGGCCATTTGTTTAGCTGTCACTTGTTTGGCCTGTTTCATAAAACAAGTTTACCAAATACGCCAGGTTTATTTCAGTTAGTCTGGCATATTGTCAGTTGATTTAGTTCAAAATAAATCAGACTAACTGAAATAAGCCTGGCTTATTTGGTAAATTTGTTTTATGAAACAGGCCCCAGGTCAGGTTGGCAGATCAGCTGGAAAAACCAGCTAAAACCAGCCTAGCCATGCTGGGAGACCAGCTAAAACCAGCCAACCAGCTTAGGCTGGTTTTAATGGCGAAGGCTAGAAGGATTACATATGGCGCTACTGGGCGTGCGCACATCAATACAGCATAATTTTTGTCACACTGTACAACAATAATTACTATTTTTCCAAGGGGTAAGGGGTAGACATTATTAAAACACAATCTAATAGGTTGAAAATTAAATTTCATTGTCAGTTTCTGGTCAGAGACGTATCCCTTCTAGCCACAACCGGTTTTCGAATTTTATTATTTTTTTTTTTCCAGCAATATATCCCAACAATGGTATTTCACATGATCTTTTTCTGATCTTTTGTCCAGTTCTTTGTTCTAAATATTTCTTAAGGACACTATGTAATAAAAATACAATTTTTATGAGTTTTTTTGTCCACAACTGTTAGCTTTGCAGCTATCTAACTGCTAACATACGCCTAAACGTTTTATAACATTTTAGCAGTCTTTCTTTTTTTGTCCAGTTTCTTTGTCCAATCAAAAGTTTTTTTTTTATAATATGAATGCTCCTCCCCCTAATACCACGCGTCGCCAGCTAGCATTAGCAAGTAACAAATCATGGTTCATAGCGTTGTCATAAACTAAACCTAAGGTCTGAAATGAGGAACAAACTTTGTGACTGATAAAACAAGTATGAATAAAATCCGGCCGTTCTATA
>JAUZSZ010000104.1:10729130-10740552 GCA_034780575.1 Labeobarbus marequensis | reverse complement strand
TGCAGGTGCAGAAAGCTCTCGGATTTCATTAAAAATATCTTAATTTGTGTTCCGCAGATGAACGTAGGTCTTACAGGTTTGGAATGACATGAGGGTGAGTAATTAATGACAGAATTTTCATTTCTGGGTGAACTATCCCTTTAAGCATGCCATTTATTGAACATGTCTCAAGGGCCTTGTGTTCCATTAGGTCATAAACATTTTTATTGAAAACAATACATAATTATACATAAGTCATAATGTCACAAAATGTGAAGCTCCCAGTTACATGAATAATTTTGCAATCTAGAGCACCCATCTAAGGTCATAATGATATTATAATACTATTATATGTTATTGTGGATAATAATTGAGTATACTGTAATGTAGAGTGTATAATGCGGCCTCACCGTTGATGTTATAAACGGAGAAGCGGTAGGCCATGTTGGCCATGTTTGACTCTTGTCTGAGAGGTGCTTTTTGCACCTTCTCTGGTCTCCCATCATCTAGACTCTAGAGACAGCAAAAGAGATAAACAAAGAGTGGTGAGACTACACATATACAGTAGTTTCAGCTGTGAATAACAATGTAGAGGGATTTCAGGACTATCTGATTAATTCTGGAAAAATACAGATTATCACTGATATCATTCATACTTAATACATTTTGTTGCATAACACAAAAATAAAAGCAGCTTAAATAGTAAATTGAAATGCAACTATGAGAATACTGCACAAAACTGAATTGAATGACTGACAGACTCATCACACTGCTTAAATCCTCACAGGCAAGCCTAATCTACACTGACAGCCATGAGATTATTACACAAATTTAACGTCCATCATCTCTCAGCCTCACCTTTGTCAGTTTGTCCAGCTCTCCCAGCCATGCTCCAAACATTTTGTCCAGGTCCTGGTCCTCTTTATCGCTGTCCTCCTCTGCAGCGTGATCCAGCTCGTCATCTGAAAACTGCTCCATCTGAAAAAGGAAAAGTGCAGAATTACTCAGAAATCATAGGAACATTTGACTTTTTACAGATTTTAAACTTGTAAAATAGAACAACATTTAAAAAGATAAAGTTTCCTTAAAAAAGAAAAACTAAATTAGGCATTTAAGTTTAATACTTAACATTAAGAGGTTAGGTAACCACCTGAAATAAGCAAAATTTGCATGCTTACTGCACAAAACAGTAAGACATACAGAAACTATTCAAATATTTTTTTCTTTTTGAAAGAAATTAATACTTGTATTCAGCAAAGACAATTTACAAGTGACACTAAAGACATTTATAATAATCCAAAACCTTTCAATCTCAAATAAATGCTGTTCTTTAGAACTTTCTATTCATCAAAGAATCCTTAAAAAGTGTATCAAAAATATTAAGCAGCACAACTGTTTTCAACATTGATAATAAGAAATATGGATAATACTTTATTTTAAGGTGTCCTTGTTACACATTACATGTATTTATTAGAATAACAATAAATGATGCATAATTACATGCATTTTTACTACATTTTTGATTAAATGAATGCAGCCTTGGTGAGCATAAGAGACTTCTAAAAACATTTCAATATCTTAAAGGTAGTATAATTGAGACTATTTTAATAAAAAGTTTAGTTTTACGTGTTTCAGTAGAAAAGGAACTAAAAGCACTGTCAATCAATACAAATGTCAACTGACACTCATTAATTTGACATATGAAGCTCACAACATGCTGCTTTCTTGGGCTCTAATGTACATGCATTACTAAGGCCTCAGATTCTATGATCAGCCACTGACCTGAAATTTCAAATCACACACTGCCCTCTGGTGGCCACTAAGACACAAAAATTCTATCACGATAATGCATGACAGAGACTGCACAATCTAATGTTACTGATGCCCAATGTTGTCACTAATGTACATTATGAAGCGCTTATGTAACATCAAAGGCCAAATTCTTCTTTGTACTCAGCACTCAAAGCACAAAAGATTTATGGATGACAAGAATCCCATCCTGTAGAATCTAACACTATGCAGGACAGATGGAGACCTTGTGTGTGTATCCACACATCTGTATATATCAGTGTCTTATCATCAGTGTTTATATCAGATGGTTTGGAAATCATCTTCTCCAGTTGTAAATGGTTTTGGCAAGCTTAGCAGCAACACACTTCAATCGCTGTTAAAACACAGATCCATTACTGCTCTCCAGCGTCTGTTTCTGTACCACACATCAACCCTATAATAAGTAGTTTGAAGTGTATGTACTAGCCAGTGAACAAAATAAGCACTGTTGCACTGTGCATAACAGAATGGGAATAATCCTCTTACGTTACTAAAATTCTTCTCAGGTACTTCGGTCTGAAAATATCCTGTCACTGCTGAGGAAACCTCGTGGACTGACTGTACCAGGCCACAGAAATCTCCACCGTAACCATGTTATGGAAAGAAAGAAAAAAACTAGACATGGGCTATTTACAGTAGTTGTTGGAACAGTTTCCAAGCCAGTCATTCTGAAGCCAACATTCCATAGGTTATGTACGATACGCAGGGGGGGTCATTTGCAATCTGGCAACCCTGTAATTGTGGGTCAGTCCTTCTCAAACATGCAGAAGGAAACTGGGCAGTGGGATGATGAAGTGCTAGCCAGATGTTGCAGTTTAGATCTTCATCAGAACAGCTGGCAGGATCATTAGAGATGGAGACCAGAGACAACCGCAAATATCTTAACCACCCCAGCACAGCTGAAGAATTAGCAACATTACTACAGGACATGTCCAATGACCACTTTTACAAAATCCACTGTATTATGACGCTATCATTGTACAGTGATGGTATCAGAAATGATAATAACATGGCACTTTAATATCCACTATTATTAAATAGTTTGTGGTTGGAAAGAGTTTTTTTAAGGTTTTGAAAGAAGTAACTTATGTTCATCAAGGCTACATTTATTTGATCAAAAATACAGTAATAAACAGTAATATTGTGAAATTTTATTACAATTTAAAATTACTGTTTTCTATTTGAATATATTTTAAAATGTAATTTATTTCTGTGAGGCAAAGCTGAATTTTCAGCATCATTACTCCATTCTTCATGGTCACGTGATCCTTCAGAAAACATTCTAATAAATGCTTCTACATTCTGCGCAAGAAACATTTATTATTTTCAAGGTCGGTTATATTTATTTAATATTTTAGTGGAAACATTTTATGCTTTTTTAGGATTATTTGCTGAATAGAAAGTTCAAAAGAACAGCATTTATTTGAAATAGAAATCCTTTTTAACATTATAAATGTCTTTACTGTCATTTTTGATGAATTGTATCATGATGAATAAAGTATGAATTTCTTTAAAAAAAATAAACAAACAAAAACAAAAAAAAACTTACTGACCCCAAATTTTTTGAATGGTGCCATAAACTATGGTTCAGAATTATTACCATATTCTTCAGCTCATAGAGATCGGGGTTTGAATCTTGAGTCGAATCCCAACCCCACTTCCCCTCTCAATCTCTCACTTTCCTGTCCGTCTCTACTTTTTTGTAAATACAGGCTAAAAAGCCCCCCAAATGCCTCAACTATAGAGTAACTGAGTAATCGGTTCATTTTAGATTCTAAACATGTCAGGCTACGTTTACAGTAGTGCATTTTCATTTTAAAACGCATAACTTTTGCTACGGTTACATCTCATTTACACTACTCCAGCATTTTCGAAAATGGAGACTTTCGAAAACGCTGCATACCCCGTTTTAGTTTGAAAACTCTGGGGTTGCGTTTCATTGTAAATGGACCAAAACGGAGACTTTTGAAAACGATGGCATGGCTGCCCACATTCGTTCTGCCTAACCTTGACGACTGTGTAAACTAACATCATGCTCATTGTTGTACCTGCGTGAATGTGACATACGTTTTCAGTTGTGTAGTGTGGACTAAGATCGTTTCTGAAACGCATTGAAAACGCCAGTGTAGACGAGGAATGTTTTCATTTTAAAACAAAAACACACTAGTGTAAACAGGGCCTCAGTCTTAAGCTTCTGGAAAGTTTTCAGATTCAGATTCCACTTCTCACATGTTCTCCTGGCTCGTCTCCACGGCCCAGATCTTCCTAGCTTTATCAGCAATTGTTTATGCTTGATCCGAGGAGAGAGAGTGAGTGAAACCAGGGAGAGAATTAAAGGAAACCGTTTCGGGAGCTGTGCTACAATTAGCTCCCTGCGGTTAGCAGCCCTGTGATTTGGGCCTGGACTGGCAGGCCCGGGGCATGGGCCGCTACAGACACTCAAACTGTGCTCAGAAAGGTCCCTGCTGACACAAACTGGCCAGTGTAGAAGAGTGCACGAGTATATGTGTGTGTGTGTGTGTGTGTGTGTGTGCAGATGTGACAACAACATCACCAGAAGGCCTGCGATCGCACGTGCTGCGAAGTCATGCCACGATAGTCTAGTCTAATAGATGCTGGACCGAACTGCTTGGCTCGCACCTTCTCCATTTTATGCAGAATTCGTCTGGAGAGACAGCAGCCACGTGCAGCGTCAAGCCTGCAGAGGAGGCATCTGTTTCACATCACTGCCTTACACATTCCACACACAGCAAGCTCTTCGCTCTGATGGAGTAAAGCCGGCGCTCCTGTTGCCTCCTACACGGGAGAGCCAGCAGTGTTAATACTTTATACTTAATTAATACAGCAACATGTGCCCTACCAACACTGCCACACTCTTGCTGTATCTACATTCTGTGAGTGTGATGAATCCTACATCAGATCCCTATTGACATACAGTAATTATCATCAAAGGAGATTTTAAAACAAGCTACTGCATGTGCACCATTACCTTCATGTGTCAGCTTGGAAACAATGATGATTTCTGGGCGCTATACTATTTTCTGGAAAAGAAGTCACAGTGGATCAAAATGGGCCTAATGGACAGATTCGGACTTGTAACCCAGAGGTTGCGGGTTCGAGTCTCAGGTCCGGCAGGGATTGTCAGTGGGGGCAGTGAATGTCCAGCGCTCTCTCCAGACCCTTGAGAAAGGCACCGAACCCCCAAGTGTTCCCCGGGCGCCACAGCATTGGCTGCCCACTGCTCCAGGTGTGTGTTCACTTCTCACTGCTGTGTGTGTGCACTTGGATGGGTTAAATGCAGAGCACAGAATAAAGAGAATATCTATCTAGAAATATGAGCTTTGTTTATCTAGAAATGTGTGATTTTGCATATCCCTACAAAGAAGGTCCTTTAGCTTAAAAATACATAACTGTTCAAAAGGTTATTTATTTATGTATGTATTTATTTATTTTTTTCCTAATTCACCACCCATTTCACCATTAAATATTTTAATATCATTAATTTAAATTATTAACATTTTAATAGTCACTTGTTTTAATACTCACCAAGGCTGCATTTATGTGATCAAAAATATTGTAATATATAATATTTTAAAATATCAGAATTTTAAATAACTGTTTTCTATTTTATATAATAATAATAATAATAATAATAATAATTACTATTCTACTATTGCATTTATTTTAATTATTAATATATATTAATAATTATTAACATTTTAATACTGTTATATATTATTATTATTATTATTATTATTATTATTATTATTTCCCCATTTTTTATTATTATTTTTCTCCCAGGATTCTTTGATGAATAGAATGTGCAAACGAAACACGTTTATTTGAAATGCCATTTTTTGTTTTGTATTTATTTATTTATTTATTTATCAGTCTTTACTCTAACATTTGATCTATTTAATGCATCCCAACTGAATAAAATAATTAACTCCTTAGTATATAATGAATAAATCCTATATATACGAATAAATAAAAAAATAAATAAATAAAAGCATAAATAAATGTATTAAAAAAAAATCTAATGAAAAATCAAACAAAAAATAAATTGTACGGAAAATTGCTCAAACCGATTGTACGGACTCTATTTATAGTACTGACCCCAAACTTTTTAACAGTAGCGTGTCATGCATTAAGTGCACACGCTGCACCAAAGGCCCATTTGCCCATTTATCTCCTGTTCTCAAAGAGGTCCAAGAAATGAAGTGATTCTCCAGGAAGAGAAAGGCTAAGCCATCAGCACGTTTTCCAAACAGCAGAAAATACTGATCCAGGCTCATGCACACATTCCCATTACATAACTTAAGGATCATAAAACATCTAGAACAGAGGCAGGTTGAGCAGATTTGCAGCTTTACTTGGATGCAGCTGGATGTTACAGTGCCTGATAATATATTAATGACAAATGGGCAGCATTAATGATAATAAATGGTGATGATGATAATAATAATAATAATAGCTGGATTAAAATCATTGTTTTTTATGTTAGTGGTTTATGTCTTCATAGGTAAACAATATTAAACTTTATACTGTGAGTTAATGTAGTTTGTGTTCCTCTGGCAGATCCTGAACAGATCATGAATATTTTGCAGTGTGTCACTTGACTACGAGGCATGTGGAAATCAGATGAGAGCATGCAGGCACACTTTAACCACTTAACACACTGTGTCATGTGTACCGAGATGTTTCTGTCTGTCAAACGTCTGTGCATAGAATAGAAGTGTATGAATGTTGCGTTAGATATAATATATCACATGCTGCAGGAGCTTTTCTCAGAACTGGTTTCTCTTTTATGAGCCATTCTTGCAATAATTTTTAATCAACTGCTGATTTTTATTAGATGTATGAGGTCAGTTCTCCTCAAGTTCACTCAGGTGTTCTAGCAGACTAACCACATGTGTACAGAATCACATTAACTTTCAACATGATCCACTAAAGTATAAATTACACTTCTGAGTAACACTTTGCTACTATCATAATAACAATAAATTATGCATAATTACATGCAAGTAACCCTAAACCAAACCCTAATCCTAACCCTAACTATATAGTAAGTACATATACTTACTTAATTAATATTACTCAGCACTTAAATGTATAATTACACTGTAACCTTAAAATAAAGTGCAACCCACTTTTGTTTTAATTTTGAATTTTTTTTTTGTTTTGTTTGAAAAGTGTGTTTATGCTTTCTTCCTTTAAAATAAATGTTACTTGGTCTGATATCTTGTTATGTAATGCAAAAAAACCCAAAAAAAACATATTTATACATATTTAAAGAAACAGTTCACCCAAAAATTATCTGAAAATATAATCACCTTAAGATGTTTAAAGATGTAGATGTGTTTGTTTCTTCATAAGAACAGATTTGGAGAAATTTAACATTACATCACTTGCTGCAGTGAATGGGTGCCATCAGAATGAGAGTCAAAACTGCTGATAAAAACATCACAATAACATCACATGGCTCCAGTACATGAATTAATGACTTGTAAAGTGAAAAAAAAAGTGTGTTTGTAAGAAACAAACTCATCAAGAGGTTTTGACTTTAAACCAAAGCTTCTGGCCAAAATATAATATAATAAGTCCATAATCCATTCTCTGTTGTTCTCTCACATTAAAATTCATAACATATTTGTTTAGAGCTGTTTTGGACTGTTTTCACCTGTAAACGGTGCTTGATCGGTGCAGATTTCCCTCCTGATTCAGGCAAGATGACTTTTTCACTGGAGGAAGCATTATGAATTATGATCTGGCCGGAAGCAACATACAACTTTTCACTTCACAAGACATTAATTGATGGACTAGATTACTTGTGGATTATTGCGGTGTTTTTATCAGCTGTCTGGACTCATTCTGACGGCACCCATTGACTGCAGAGGATCCATTGGTGAACAAGTGATGTAAATATCTCCAAATCTCGTTGGATGACGAACTATTTTTGCGTGAACTGTTTCTTTAAGCATAACTTAAACACTTCTTGAGGCCACAGTATCATTGCAAACGAAAATAAAGGACCATATAAAGGAAGGGTAAAGGAAAATACATAACTCATGTTTGGTATGTAATATGAATGTAGCAGTTTACTAACATTTTTAAGTACACTAAAAGTTGTCGGAACGAAATGTTTCCCATCTGAGCACAGATATGTGTGGGATGTATAGCTGAGCTGTCCGAGAAGTGTAAGAGTAAACAGTCGCGGATCCGGCCTGCTCGTGTTTGGATAACCTTGTTTGGCTCCGTTGCTTGTAATAAATTTCATTTGCAACTCAAAGCTTCCACGGCCATGCCTCGCCCCCACTGAAGCTCGGAGAAATGAATGGATTTTGTGTGCATTTTTCTGGAATGTAATAACACAGGTTTTCTTGGGAGAGAGTGTGCCGGAGATTTCACAGTATTCCTGCATGTGATGCCATTAGGCAAGATGGCAGTTTAATAAATAAGCTCTCTTCTGAGGGATTATCTGTGATTGTTTGCCATCGTCATTTTCGGTGTCGCTTCTGATAATTGAAAAAGATGTTTATGTACTTCTGCTCTTAGAACACCTTCATCACTTTTCCCACCGGATACATGTTGATAATGGATCAAATTGTGTGGCTTGTGTTATTTATTTTCATAAAGCTGCTCATTGCTTCTGCATCTCTGATTATGTTTAGCCTTGAATTTTATTCAATGTTCAGAAGTTGCTGATTCATTTGAACAACAAGCACACAATCTATCAATCTCTCTATCTGTCTGTGTTATTATAATAACTATTATTGTGTCATTGTTGTAGGAGATGACCCACTCCTGGCCTCCACCTCTCACTGCCATCCACACACCAGGCAAAGCTGAACAAACCAAGTTTCCCATCCTTTCAAAGGTGGGCTGTTTCTCTTTTTTCTCCCTCTGTGCCTTTGAGCAATTTAAACTAAATGGACTTCATCAACATTACAGAGCATTAGTCAACTTTACTGAGTTAATACAGAGTATCATGACATAAAATGCTATTGCTAATGATAGGGCTTGCAAAGCAAGAAGTTGATATTCTTCAGAATGTTTCTGGCTTTTTTCAATAGTGACAGTCGGTCACACTTTATTTTAAGGTCCGATTCTTGCTATTAACAAACCATTAACTACGACTTTTGCCTCAATAAATGCCTGATTTGCTGCTTATTAATAGTTAGTAAGGTAGCTGTTAAGTTTAGGTATTGGATAGGATTAGGGATATAGAATATGGTCATGCAGAATATGTGCTTTTATAAACAGCCAATATGTGTATGCTAACAAGCAGCTAGTTAATCTTGAGAATTGGTCGCTGTATTAAAGTGTTACCAAGCTGTCTATTACCTGCATAGCTTCATATTGAACCTGATTTGAAACACGTTACATACCTGTAGGCAGCAACTCCACACACATACAAATAGTGCCTCTCACAAAAGAAAGCTTTAGTGTAATTTTGTGTCAGCTAGTTTAGCAACATGCTAACAAAATCTGACATTAAAATACACAGCATATACAAATACAGAGTAAAATAGTCATTTACTAATTAGTTTGAAATATTGTTGTTAATACTTTTCACTGTTGAATGCAGTATAGTACATATATTAATAACTGTCATTTCTATTGTTTTGTTCACCATCTTGGATTTATTATTTTCACTATGCAGTCTATTCTGGTTTTTCAAAGTACAGGAAGAGATAATTAAACTCAAACCACTTGTACAGACTCTATTTATTTATTTATTTATTTATTGAATGGACTGTTTTTAAGATTTATTTTTAGTTTTAAACTGTTAAAACGGTTACTTACACTTGTGTGTTCCGATATTACTGTCGAATCCAATATAGTCGGCATAGCATTGTCTTTTAGTTTCAATCTTTCTGAAAATCCCGCATTAAATTGTGCCTTGTTTGTAAACGAATCCGCAGTAAAATGAAGTGAACAACGGACCAAGATCTTACTGACGTTGTCTGGAACTTCATTCAAAATAAAGTTAATCCAGTCTTTCCTAATTTTGGGATCAGAAGGAAGGCAACGCAAAGACCACAACTTGGCACTGCACAGCATCTTGTTGTCTTCAGAGCCATTTTTATCATTTGGTTTCTGCATAGATCTGTGCGTTCGCTTCTCTCGTAAACACTACATGCATGAACAGGTGGGCGGGGCTAAACAGGCAGTGATGTAGAAGCAGTTGATCTTCTGTGGAGGCGGTGCTTATCCACACTATTACATCATAGAGAAGAACATTCCACAAGCTGTCATTTTGGCAGACTGGCTTCAATATAAGCTGATTTTAGACATTTAAAATGTATTAAAATAGAAAACACAACACAATATTAATACAATATTACTGTTTTAACAGTATTTTTGATTAGATAAATGCAGCTTTGGTGAGCATAAGGCACATCTTTCAAAACATTAAATAATCTTTACCAAAAATCTTATCGACCACAAGTTTTGAATAGTAGTATTCACTGGAGTAAAAAGTGTGACAACTAGCACCAGTCTCTCCTACTGTATTATAAAGTAATCATTCAACCCTTTTCTGGCTGAGACACATACCTGTAGCAGACTATCAGACAGAACAGCCCATCATGAGATCTCAGTAATTTTCTTATGAAGGATAGAGGTTGGGAGAAAAAATAAGAGAAAAAAAGATAGACCAGTGGGACCTGATTAGATCAATGCTAAAGAAACCGCAGATACCACTGGACCCAGTGATCTGTCACCACATCCCTTCTGTCTCTCTGCTTTTTTCCTCCCCCTCTCTGGCCTGTTGCTTAGTTACTGCCAAGTGTGCTGGAATTGTGGAATTGTGTTTGAGAGAGAGAGAGGTAGAGGGGTAAGCCATAGCACACAGGCTTGATCTGCACCATTGTGTGCACACAGGTGTTTGCGTTTCAGTTCTTCTGACAATACTTCCTCAATAATCTCCATTACTAACCTGTGACTCCACTTTCATTCATGCACTTTGTGTTTAGAAAGAAATGCCTAATAGATCACCGGAGCTGCAGACCCGATCCAGGGGTCAGCATGGGCTAATAACACAAAATGCGTGTTTGGATTGAGCTCTGCTGGAGAAACTGATCTTTGACCACATGAAGCGAGTGAGTGAGATGTGTTCTCCGAGAAGAGGGCTGATAGGGGACAAAAAATAAGCAGGAACAATTAATGCAGAAGGTAGAAGGCTGGTGTTAGCGTGTGCAGCCTAAGTCTGAACTCTGCAGCAAGAGGTCTCCTCACAGAGTGAGTCTGTCTTAATTAAAGCATCATTATCTGCTGATCTCACTGATACATGCTGCATTCCTAAACTAGACTAAACAATACATACATATATAAAATAGCTAAAATTATATGGCTAGTCTTGCAGTCCTAATGTTTAATACATTTTCTATATATTCTATAAAACTTGTTTGTGTGTGTACATATATACATATTTTAATATATTTTCTATTGTGTGTATATACATATATAAAACACAAAGAAACACACACACATACATACATACATACATACAGTGGTGGCCAAAATTATTAGAACACTAGTATTTTCACCAGCTAAAAAATGGTTTTAAGTCAGTTATTTCTATCTTTTGCTGTAGTGTGTCAGTAGGAAA
>JAUZSZ010000104.1:10499821-10510464 GCA_034780575.1 Labeobarbus marequensis | reverse complement strand
CAGGTGAGTATGATCAGAACTCAGGTGAGGGTGTGCGTTGTGATTGGCTTGTAGCAGAACCTGGCAGAACTGTGACATTACCCCCCTCTCCACGGCCCGCTCCCGAGGACCCCGACGCCGCGGCGGCCTACCCCTTCCTCTAGGAGCTGGGCGTTCTGGGTGACTGGCATGGAACTCCTCCAGAAGGATGGGATCCAGAACATCGTCCCGAGGTACCCATGACCTCTCCTCCGGGCCGTACCCTTCCCAATCAATGAAATACTCCAGCCTACCGCCTCGGCGTCGGGAGTCCAAAATCTCCTTAACCTGGTAAACGGTACCATCCTCCAGGATCAGCGGGAGAGGGGGATCCTCCGTGGGGCCAGGTTCTGTGGGGGAAGAAACCGGAGAGTGATAAGGCTTTAGTAAGGAGACATGAAATGTGGGGTGAATTCTGTATTGTGGGGGGAGCTGGAGTTGGTAAGTGACAGGGTTAACTTGCTTAACAATGGGAAAGGGACCAACAAATCTAGGACTTAATTTCCTGCAGGGTAGGCGCAATCGGATGTCTCTTGTGGACAGCCAGACCTTCTGACCTGGTTGGTATGTGGGAGCTTCGGATCGGCGAAGGTCGGCTGTCATCTTGCGCCTACGCACTGCGCGCTGAAGGTGGTGATGCGCAATGTCCCAGACCCTCTCGCTCTCCCGGAACCAGTGATCCACAGCAGGTACGTCAGAAGGTTCCCCCGACCAAGGGAACATTGGTGGCTGAAAACCAAGTATGCACTGGAAAGGGGTCATGCCGGTGGTTGGCTGGCGAAGGGAGTTCTGGGCATACTCAGCCCAGCCAATAAACTGGTTCCAGGAGTTCTGGTGGCCATGACAGAAGGTCCGAAGGAAACGAGCTACTTCCTGAATCTTCCTCTCCGTCTGCCCGTTCGTTTGGGGATGGTAACCCGAGGATAGGCTGATGGTCACACCTAGGAGCTTAAAGAATGCCTTCCAAACCCTTGAAATAAACTGGGGCCCTCGATCAGACACAATGTCTTCCGGGATTCCAAAATATCTGAATACATGATTGAACATCAGTTCAGCTGTCTCCATGGCGGTGGGTAGGCCCCTGAGGGGAAGCAGTCGGCAAGCCTTGGAGAAGCGATCAACAACCACTAAGATGCAGGTGTTACCGTCCGAAGGTGGTAGGTCCGTGACGAAGTCTACTCCCAGGTGTGACCATGGTCGATCGGGAACGGGCAGTGGAAGTAGCTTGCCTGCTGGTAAATGTCGAGGGGTCTTGGCCACGGCACAGTCTGTGCAGCCCTGGACAAACCTCCGAACATCCCTAGCCATGTTGGGCCACCAGAAGCGGTCTTTTAGCAGCAAGAGGGTATTGTTGGTCCCTGGGTGGCCAGTGCCTAGAGATGAGTGCACGGAATGAATGAGTTGGGTCCGTTGTGATCTGGGAACAAACTGTGCACCTGGAGGACAGCCCGGCGGAGTGTTGGAAGAGGCATTGGAGGAGGTAGCTGGAGGTGAAACCCATTGGATGGGGCAGACAAAGAGCTTCTTGGGAATGACGGGCTCTGGATCTTCGTTGTTCTCCTCTTGAGATTCGAATTGGCGGGATAGGGCATCAGCTGTGACATTCTTGGAACCGGGTCGGTAGGATATGGTGAAGTTGAAGCGGGTGAAGAAAAGTGCCCATCGGGCTTGTCGGGGATTCAACCTCTTGGCCTCCCTGAGGTACAGTAGGTTCTTATGATCTGTGAGGACAGTAAAGGGATGTTGTGCACCCTCCAACCAATGCCTCCATTCTTCTAGGGCTAGCTTGATGGCAAGAAGCTCCCTATTACCTATGTCGTAGTTCTTCTCCGCCGGGCTGAGCTTACGGGAGAAGAAGGCACATGGATGGAGTCTAGGTGGTGTCCCCTGCCTTTGAGAGAGAACGGCTCCCACTCCTGACGTGGAAGCATCTACCTCAACAATGAATGGTTTCTCGGGATCTGGGTGAACCAAGATGGGGGCTCGGGTGAATGCATCTTTCAGTTCATGTAGAGCTGCAGTGGAATCCGCTGTCCAGACTAGGGACTTGGGTTTGCCTCGAAGGAGGTTGGTCAAAGGACTGGTTATGGCACTATAGTTCTGTATGAAGCGACGGTAAAAGTTTGCAAATCCTAGAAAGCGTTGGAGTGCCTTGACTGAGTCAGGAGTGGGCCATTCCCGGATTGCCTTCACCTTCCCCTCATCCATCTGGATACCACCGTGGCTGATATTGTATCCAAGGAACTGCACTGAGGGACTATGGAATAAGCACTTTTCCGCTTTCAGGAATAGATTGAACTCCCTCAGGCGTTGCAGGACCTCCGCAACGTGGCGATGGTGTTCGGCCATACTCCGGGAGTAAATGAGTATATCATCGATGTAGACCAATACAAACTTGTGGAGGAACTCCCGGAGCACCTCATGCATGAAATCTTGGAATACGGAGGGGGCGTTGACGAGCCCATAGGGCATAACGAGGTACTCATAGTGGCCAGTAGGGGTGACAAAGGCAGTCTTCCATTCGTCCCCCTCACGTATTCTGATAAGATTGTAGGCGCTGCGGAGGTCTAACTTGGTGAACACGGTGGCTCCGCGCAGGTGTTCTAGCGCCGCTGGAACGAGGGGAAGTGGATATCGGAACTTGATTGTGATTTGATTTAGGCTACGATAATCAATACAAGGTCTTAATCCGCCATCTTTCTTGGCCACAAAGAAGAAGCTAGAAGATGCAGGGGACATAGAAGGGCGAATATACCCCTGTTTGAGGGCCTCCTCTATGTACTCTTCCATGGCCTTCTGCTCAGGTATAGAGAGTGGATAAATCTTACAGCGATGCACTGGCTCACCCGGGAGAAGGTCTATGGCGCAGTCCCAGGGTCGGTGAGGAGGTAGCTGAGAGGCTTTCTGAGGGCAAAAGACATCCTTATACTGGTGATAACAGGTGGGTATTTCAGTGGATAATTTGTCAGGTGGACTTTCTATGGAGGTGGCCTGCAGGCATAAGGATTAATTTGGGGGTACTACTGGTTTAGGTGCGTTGGGGAAGCAATGTGGGAAGCATGAATCGCCCCATCTAAGTACTTCTCCCGTTTGCCAGGAGAGTGTGGGGTCGAGCTGAATGAGCCAGGGTCGTCCCAGTATGATATCTGCTGTGGAACCATCTAAGACCAACAGACGTATATACTCCTCATGAAGCAAGCCAATCTTAATATACACGGGAGCTGACCATCGATTCACGCACCTTTGGCTGACTGCACTGTCAGTCACTGACTGGATTGAGTAGCTCCTCGGGGTGGCGGTGGACCTGATACTGAGCTGGTGACAGAGGCTGCCCGAGATGAAGTACCCCGCTGACCCGGAGTCGATGAGTGCGGTGACTGGAAGAGAGAAGTTGTGGCTGATGAGAAGCACTTCAGTAGTCAGAGGCTTGAGATTGGGTACTTCAGGTTGTAAAGCACTCACCATAAGGCGGGGTGGTCTCACTGGGCAGGTGGTTTTAAGGTGTGACTTCTGCCCGCAGTATAGACACAACCACAAGGCAAACCTTCTTGATCTTTCTTGGGCAGTTAGTCGGGAATTGTCTATTACCGTGGGTTCTTGGGCTGGTTCTAAATGGTGAGGAATGGCAGGATGGGTGGGGAGAGAACGACGACTCAGGGATGTGATGTCAGCGATGCAAGCACTCATTCGGGTGGAACATCGGATCAAGTGTTGAATTAGACTCTCTAAGCCCAGCGTATCGTCAAACGCTGCCAATTGCAATCGAAGATGAGGTTCCAATCCTTGGCGGTAGGCAGTAAGGAGAGCACGCTCATTCCATCCGCTGGCTGCGGCAAGGGTGCGGAACTGGAGGGCATATTCTTTGATGGGCAGCGTATCATGACGCAAACTATAAAGCTGGTCGCTGACTGAAGTGTCATAAGCAGGTTTACCGAACACTTCTCTAAAGTGTTGAATAAATGCTTGGGATGATTGGGAAATGGAACCACCTTGAGCCCAAAATAGTTTCCGCCCACTGCAAAGCTCTTCCTTGCAAAAGGGAAATTATGTACGCTATTTTAGACCTCTCTGTCGGGAACATGTGAGGTTGCATCTCAAAAGTGAGTCCGCATTGCAGCAGGAACCCGTTGCACGTCTCCGCTGACCCTGCGAAGGGTGCTGGTCTGGCCACGGGACTGGAGATCGGCGTAGAGGAAGTGTTGGCAGAAGAAACCGTGGGGTTGGATGGTTGTGCCGGAGAGAGTGCTTGTTTCAGGAGATCGACAAGTTTCTGGAAAGGATCGGGAGTGCTCATCCTGTTGATCATCTGTTTTGGTCCAGTCTTCTGTTACGGAAGCAGGACAGGACAAGAGATGCAGAGAAGGTTGGTTTAATGATCAACAATGAGCAGGGACAATAGGTGAGTAAAGATACAGAATTTCCTTGGAGATGAAGCGGAGAGTAATCTTGGACACTTCTTTATAGGTGGAGCGGGGTGTACGGGGAGTAGGACAGGACACACACCGCCGACAGAGACAGGGATGCCGGGTCCGATGGGGCAGAGTCACGGAGATCAATGGAGCAGGATTTATCGGGGTTCCTAGGAGCAAGGATTGCAGGTAAGTGAGAATCAGATAAGTCTTTAAGGTTAGTACCCTAACCAGGCTGTGGTAGCTGGGTAGTCCTCCTTCGTGTGTGTCTTTATAGTGCTCGGTGATGAGAGTAGTGAATGGGGAGCAGGTGTGAGTAATCAGAATTCAGGTGAAGGCGTGCGCTGTGATTGGCTTGTGACAGAACCTGGCAGATCCGTGACACACACGCTCTCGCTCAACACTCCATCCACTCACCCAGCACATGCGCACGAGAGAGAGAGACAGAGAGAGAGAGGGCAACACGCTATGTTGTCCCAACATTAATAGTCATTAGTAAGTAGTTTAAAAATACAGATATAAATGACTTGTTCTTTACTTAGCATATCTATTACATATCTATTACAAAGGAGATTTAAAGGCTCAGTTATCTTCCTATCAGAAAAATTAAACAAACACAACACAGAGGTATACAATACAGAAATATATTTTTTCAAGATGCAAAAAATTAAACTGTACACTTGAATTTTTTTATTTTATTTTAATTTTTACAATGAAATGAGGTTTATTTTTCATTTTTTATCAAGTGTGCAGTTGTACAGTTTCATTTTTTGCATCTTGAAAAAATATTTCTGTGTTCTGTATCCCTCTGTTTTGTGTTTGTTTAACTTTTCTGTTTGGAAGATAAATGAGCTTTTAACTCTTAACTTTGTAAATGCTTTACAAGGCATAAATATTCCTCACTTTAGATGAGCTCACAAAAACAGATGGCTGGCAACTACTAAATGTTTTATAACTACCTAACTTAATCATGAATTACAGCTATGTGTTAATAAAGCATTTATTAACACACCGAGCAACTATTATCATGTCTACATATAACAAGATTACTACATGTACATTTAAATAGTCTATTAATCATTTACTTACACTTTCTAAATTATCTTATGGACCACTGACAACTCCTAAATAACTGGTTAATAATTTAGAAACTGATCGTTAATAAAGTATGAAAATACAGTTATTAAACATTATAGATATGCTCAAGAACAAAACATTTATAGCTGTACTTATAAACTGCTTGCTAATGCCTATTCATGTTGGAACAATGCTTTTGTAAAGGATGAATTGACTATTTACTAATGCTTAACTAATGATTGATAGTGTGCAGTTATTATAAAGTGTTACCGTAATTGGTAATATTTTAATCTATCAGCATCCACAACATGAAAATAAGTGTGCTGCACTTACTGAGGTAGAGAAACATGCAAATGAAAACAGTGAGGCCAAACCAGGCACTGAAGTACGTCACAAAATAGATGATGGCAATGATGATATCAGCAATAGTGGGTACAATGCTGAACACAATATAGCTGTGAAAGAAATCAATGAACATTTAAACAAGAAGAGAGAGAGAGAAAAAAAAGCTGTCAGCCATTTCACTGCATAGCATATTTAAGCATGGCGATACTGAAATCAAAGAAAATCATCAGACCTTAGCAAGTTGTTGACTGAAGAGGTTCCACGGTCAATGCTGCGCAAGACATCTCCGGTGCGGCGGCACAGGTGCCAGCGTAGAGAGAGGTCATGCAGGTGAAAAGACGGACCTGCACCACGCGGCTGGTGTACTGCTGGACATAAGTCCACAGGAAGCTGCGCAAGTTACTGACAAACCCCGATGTCCCTGAAGGGGAGAGAGACGGTTCATAGTGTGTACAGAATAAAACAAGCTGTAGTGTTTAAAAGCATCCTTACAATATCACTTTGAATGTCAACCCTCACCTACCCCTCCACCCTGCAAGAACTTAAGGAGGACGTAAACACAGACTGTGATGGCCAGGGTTCTCCAGCTCTCCATCGCTGACAGCTGGTTCACTAGAATATTATAATTGCAAAAATACAGGGAACATGTCAATGCATCTACTCATGCTAGCTCGACTGGCACTTGTTATTGTTTTGTGTCAGGATTCGCTCAAAAATACACATGATCTTCAGATATCATTCTAATATGCTGTTTTTGTGCACAAAAACATTTCGTATTAACGTCAATGTTCACAACAGGTGTGTAGCTTAATATTTTTTTGGAAACCATGGTATATTTTTTCATGATCTTTTAATGAAAAGAACGTTCAAAAGAACTACAACCGTTACAAATGTTTTTATAGGCACAAACATAAACAACCTTACTGACTCTAAACTTTTGAACAGTAAGATTTTTGCTTAAGTATCCCTTTAATTGTATGTGCGTCCCCAAGGCTCTGTGTAGGAAGCACATACTGTGAACACATTTCTGCTGTTTTCCTATTAATGAGTGTGTGCACAGCATCTTCCCTTTAATCACACATAGACTATAAACTTTAACACCCTCATGAATAACCACACGACTTCAGTTCAATACACCAAAATTTAACAGCTGCCCAAAACTGCCATCTCACTGACTTATACGTGAATCCAAAACAACAAAAACAGAGAAAAAGAAGAAGAAAAAAAAAACAGCCAAAAGGATGCAGTCTGAGCCAGGAGCCACAGCATAAAGAGAACACACTGGTCTGTCCTGGGAGCTGAGAAAGATCCTCAATCTGATTCATTTACATTCATGGCCGTTTTGATTGTGCACTCGGAATCAAATGAGGAAAGAAAAGGTGGAGGGTTGAAGCAAAAAAAGAAAAATCAAAACAATACAAGAAAACGCCAAGGGCAAAAGCAAAAACTCTCTTCCTCTCTGTTGAGCTGGGGGCGTAGAAATGGATGGTGAGAGAGCTGATTTTTATCCTTGGCATGGGGGCAGAGAGAGCTGCGGACAAAAAGGCCCTTGTACCAGCGTGTTAACTCGGCTAAAAGCCCCTAATGCCCCCTAATCGTGACTGGCAGGGTTGATGACCTCCCCTATTACCACTCTCAATCTGTCTCTGCCACACAAAAGCTCACTTTTCTCCCAGCGCTGCTTTCATGTGCCTCCAAATGAAAAGCTGTTACTTGTCTCTGATAATGAAGCACATACACACCACCAGCTTCAGGAAGAGATCAAATGAACAGCGTACACTTAAAGAACGAGGATGATAAGAGGACGAATGAATACATGAATAAAGACAGGGTATTTCAAAAATGGGGTGAACGTAAGAAAAAAAAAAAAAGAGAGTCAGAGAATGAAGGGTGGAAACAAAGTCTTGAGTCACAGAAGAGTTTAGCATAGTTGGGTTTTGTCCCACGTTTCTTTTATAAAACTTCGATACTTCTTGGCTTATGTGAACCAAAGACTTTGACTTCTCTGAGAGGTTTTGGGGGCTGCTCACCCATCCAGCTGGCCCACAACAACAAGGGGCTGAGAAAACTGGCAAATAAGCATAAGATCATGCTTGACTTGTTTCAAAACTGCCTTTATATATAGTTTTTTAACAAATACTCATCAACAACGTGTTTTTAGGTATATTAGATTATATGTTTCAAACCAATTAAAGGGCCACAGCTGCATGCAGTTTTAATTACTGCAAATAAATTCAATCATTTATTCCTTCACAAAATAAATAAATAAAAAAAAAGCTACTGATCAGCTTTAAAAAATAAAAAAAACAGCAGGTTGAGCAGCTCTCACCTTGCCAGGTAACAGGGCAAATGTAGAAAGCTGCTGTCCTCTACTGGTCATGTATGGTAATGCAAATCCTTTGGCTTTTTGTTTTATTTATTTTTTTTATTAAGGGGCCAGATTTTAACCTTTTAAATTATTTTCAGTTATTTTACCTTTTTTTTTCTCTGAACCACATTAAAAAAACAACAACAGTATTTCATTCCCACTATGTTAAATGATCCAACTGAACCAACTGTCAATTTTTTTTTTCTTTTTTACTAGAACCCGTTTTCTAGCAATTCCTAGCATTTTGCTAGAGCACATTTCAATAATTGGCTGGACTCTTTATTACATCTACTAAAAATCAGTGCACATTCTGATATACACTACCATTCAAAACGTATCAGTCAATAAGATTTGTTTTTAAAGATATTAATACTTTTATTCAGCAGATTATGCACTGATCAAAAGTGACAGTAAAGAAAAATAATAATTTAATTTCATAGAAATGCTATTCCTTTCTATCACTATTTATCAAAGAATCCTAGAAAAGGCAATAGGTGATTTTTCATTTAAAAACACTATAAACACAACACAGCAATAAATTTTCACCTTTGAGACAGTGAATTGAATACAGCTGCTATACTGTCTGAGTAAGTGCTAAATATATAATACTTATATAGGCATAGAACCAAGCATTATGAAATACGTCAATGTCCATTTTAGGGTGGGACATTTTTGACCCTGCTATGAAATTAATGTACATGCTAGACCTGTGTGTATGCAATTGCTACAGACTTTGAAAGAATTCTAAATGCATGCATAGATGAGTCTAGTCTCACCTATATTCCTGCTGTAAATGGGTACAAACACATTGATGACCCGCTCAAGTGCCAGCAGCCCAACACACACAATCACCAGAGCCTGCAGCCCCACGCTTCCCCTGGGCCACATGTATGGCACCAGCAGACACACTTTCCTCCTGAAGCCCTGCCATGCTGACCCAGAGATCACCTCCACTTGGCCTTGTGTTTGATGCTTCTGATGAACACAGAGAAGAAGAAACATACAAAGACATTCAGGCGTAATAGAACCTTCAAATAAAATTCCTGAGAAAGACTCTGATGAGAACTGAAGTGATTGTTATTCTTACCTCTACAGTCAGTGCAAGTGATGCTTGCTCGGTTTCATTTCCCAGTGCGTTCTGTTTCGTGTGTCTTTTAGAATACTTGTTTGCCATTGTTTGACTTCGCATAAAAAATTAGGCTCTCAAAGATACAATCTGAATGCATTATTCCATTGAAGAGTATTGCAGTCTATGGATTTGTGCATATGTGCGCGAATGCAGTTTTGTAGTGTATTCAGCTGAACGGGAAACGCTGTCTGCGTGTCATATGGGCAGCATTCACATGACTGATAGACTTGTGGTCATGTGGCTCTGGTGTTAAATGAAAACGCTGACGCTTTTGAACACTGAAAAGGCTGTTTTCCTCTGTTAGGTGTTGTGAAAGAATAGTTTTCGTGCAGCAAATGTTGCTCGCTAGCAGTTTCTAAAACACGATTCCTCCAGGGGGCGCTTGGCGGCTCAGAAAGGCAGATTCCCCACTGAGTCGCGTTCAAAACAAAGACGCTTTTGTTTTACTAAAACTGTGTACTCTTACAATATATATTTTAAATCAATTCTACTTCTAAGGAATGGTAACTAAAAACAAATTAAGCAATTTCTAAAATCACATTTATTATGTATAACCAAGTAACTAGAAAATACTGTGATTGGTCTACTCTGACCAGCGATGAGAAAAGTAACAAGTAACACATGATATCAAAGGGCCGCGTGCATCCGCTTTATTTATTTATTTACGAATGTTTTAAAATTGAATAAAAATGTACTTAGTGGACGCAGACATTAAATTTGTATTAATTTACAAATAAGAAATTATTTCGTCTCACCCCACTTTTTCTTTGTCAGCTAAAACAATGTTTGGAAAAAAAAAAAAGAATTACAATGTGTGCTTATGTAGCCTATATAAATTCACAAACAAGACTGTCTCTGTACCAGATTCAAACACATACTGTTAGTATCCGTCCAGAATTAAATGCTTCTTCAAAGGCTGCAGTCAAATCTTAACAACTTGTGCTACAGTCAGTCAAAAAGCACTTAAAAAGGAAGAGACTTTACTGAACAATTTTTGATTCAGTGAAAGAAAGCAGTTTTCTAAAAGTTTTGTTCAACACACAGATTCACGCATGAAAACTAACATAGAGCAGTTCCTACAGTGATGCTGACCTTAACAGGCACCACTACATGCACACACAGATGAGAAATATGTGACCCTGGACCACAAAACCAGTCATAAGTGTCAATTTTTTGAAATTGAGATTTATAAATCATCTGAAATAGGATCGGACAATGTCTGGCTGAGATACAACTATTTGAAAATCTGGAATCTGAGGGTGCAAAAAAATCTAAATATTGAGAAAATCGCCTTTAA
>JAUZSZ010000104.1:10349010-10363119 GCA_034780575.1 Labeobarbus marequensis | reverse complement strand
CAATGTATTTTTGGCTATTGCTACAAATATACCCCAGCGACTTAAGACTGGTTTTGTGGTCCAGGGTCACATATGTTCCGGGTCGATTCGTTTGTGTATGCGTGTGCATGCAGAAAGGAGGGTCAACAGGCTGACGGGTCTCATTAGGAGGTGTTCTTCCTCCCTAAGCTCTGGGTCTCAACAGAACCGGTCTGACAGTGCAGAGATTAATTTCCGCTCCGAGCAGAGAGAGCGACAGATACTGCAGTAGTGCTGCTGTGTGTGGAGGCCTCATGAATTATTGTGTCTGTACTGCTAAAGGAGTCTATCCATCTACATTCTCTGCCACATGCTATCACAGCAGTACGCAGCCCTGGCGAATGGGCCAGAGTCAACAGTGTGTGTGTGCATGTGTGTATATGTGTGACTTTGGCTGTGTTTGCCGTTCTTGTGGATGATTTGCACAAAGTACAGATGAAAGTTATGTGTTGGGGAATGGAAATGTTATTTACGCTGAAAACACAATTTTGTTTCACTGAAATTTTTAAAGGTGCACTGCTAAAAAGCTTTCAGAAAGCATAAAGAAATGAACAGTTCTTGTGTTTAAAACATGTCCACTCACATAAGACTAATAATAAAAGCTAATAATTGCTTTTTTAATTTTACATGGAACAGATCGCCTTATGGGGACAGACATTTTGAGCCATCACATGACCACAGTGTAACCCCTGATAATTAAACATTTATTTAAAAAAAACAAAAAAAACAAAAAAATGAATAAAAAGTGCATTTCTAAAATGGCATAAACAATGTCCAAATCCTACATCCACACCACTAGGTGTCAGTAAAAGTCCCACGCAACTGCCTTACGAGCCAGCGCAACAAAAAAAAATTACTGTGTGCAACTGTAAAATTACCTATAGTAATTGAATCTGTAAATGATAAACTGTACAAAAAAAAAAAGAACATCACACTGTTCAATAGAACCTGAATCAACTGATAGAGCTCCTTCGACTCACAAAATCAAATCCTGAACAGAGCCAATTTTTAAAATGCCAACATTAACTAAAAACATCTGCACAAATTCTACATCCACACCACTAGGTGTCAGTGTACGTCTAAGACCAGCCAGTGCAACAAAAAATTACTGCATGCTCCTGGAAATTGACCCTGCATTATTTGGGACAATAAATGATACACTGTCCAAAGTTGAGCTCAGTGTCACAGTCACAGTGTCACAGTGTCACAATACAGCAGAACATCACACAGTTCAATAGAAACTGTATCTACTAATAGAGCTCCTTCAGTTCACAAAATCAAATCTTGGCTGAACCAATCAATATCTTTGATTGTTGGGCAAATCAATAGTATCTTCCATCGTCAATTAGCATAAGACTCAGTACACAACACTCATTATTCGACACAACCGTGTTCTGCTGAGTACACACAACAACAGCCACAGATCTCATCCTGTCAGAGCTTCCGGTGTCGGTACTTTGTCAATTCACGCAACCCCGCTCCTCTGCTCTCTTCACATACGAGACGTCTCTCCCGCATCGCTTCCTGCAGGATTGAGGATGCTGCTGGTGGGTAGGCTTGCCGCCGGCCCCCTCGCTTTAGAGCCATAAGTAACTGTAAACGGTGCTGAGCAGGTGGGTGGGGGAACGAGAATGGAGCTGCATTATTTATGGGTTTCTTGCTTGTTTTGAATTTCATCCCAATAGCACTGTTTCAGCACTTTTCCAGCGCCTGCCACACGAGAGTGAGTGAACGAGTGCCGGCGCATTTGCTGGCGCGAATACAAATATCTGACCTTCTTTTAGCTGATTTACAGGCCCATTTTCTGCTGAGGGAGTGCTAATATTACCCATTACACAAGACAGAAACGAGAAAAAAACAGTGCGGTGAGCAGACATGACAACAAACTGCAGTGATTTACATAATGGTCATTGTTGTGTCTATCAGTTCAAACTAATTCTAAATTGCAAAAACTTATGTGAAGCTAATTCGCCCATCACTCAAACTGAAGAATTTGTTTCTGCTTAAATTCTGTGGTTCGTGGATGGCTGATCAAACATTACAGGTCGCATTTACTTTCAGTCTGCAGAATTTTGAGGGCAAATCAGGTCAATCCAAAAGGAATCCGTGAGATTGGGAGTTTTGCATGAGGGCAGCTTTGCTCATATTCACATTGGTTACAGGAATTCTTTGCAACCACCAACAGAAAGCTGCTTGGTTTGAAAGTGAGCTGTGCTTCGCATATCACTACATTATTGACAACAGCCTATGGACCTTTTTTGCACATGAAAGGTTATTCATGGCTCCTTATTCTGCAGAAGGCACTGGGATGTATGTAATCTGAAGAGATTAGACATGAAATGCATCACCCTGGTCTCATCTGTGAAATTGGTATCAAGCTCAGTGTTAGAACAGAGGAACACAGAGTACCTCAAACACACACAAAAAAGTTGCCAGAAATCCACATCTGCCTTTCATCAGCATCAACAGTATAAAGGGCTCAGAGGAGGTGCTGCTGGACGAAACCTAACACTACACGCACACACACACTCAGAAAGTGAAGCTCTAACAGACTAAGAGCAGGTGACTCGCATTAAGAGCTGGATGAACAACTCAAAAGTGAAACTCAGAACCAATTGCCTATAAAACCAAAGATGTGCGCATGGAAAATGAAATAAGCTCGAGGCCACTGAACAGCAGAAAACGAACATGACAAATGGGCTTAGCAGGGATCCGATGAAACTTTAAAGAGATCCCATTCACGCCATACGCCACGGAAAACAACCTGCGCCAGGAGAGAATTGCTCTCATATTCCCTCCGAAATTCGGCACGACATGCGGCGGTCTCTATCGGGATACTGATGTGTGCTAAACTGCGATTTCAAAGTGGCTACCTGTTGAGTTTGCTCCAGTAGCTGCAGTTTCTCTGGAGCATGTTGGGGATCTGCAGGTGGTCAGGTGTGTCTGCACAGCTGCATAAGCATGTAATCAATCGCAGCGTTGCCTCCAGGCGCAGGTGGCCAAAGCTTTGCCAACAACATGCTCTTTGCGCTCGTACCAGTAGGTACACCGGGAAAATATGGAAGAGCATCCGGACATGCTGTCTTTCAGGCTCAAACATGTAGATTCGCACACATCCACATGCTATCACCACACACGGCTCATCTGCTCAGCAGCCATAACCGCCGCCACGGGAGAGGAGCTGGAAAATATCAGCAGCTGACTGGCGGAAGTCAATAAGGTTTCTCATTTTCACTCAGTGAACGTCTGCTGATGAATAGCTGATATTTAATCGCAGTGATGAGACACTTAGAGTTCTGCCTTATTACATTCTGTCCGCACTAGAATAAGAGGCTTCAGCCCCCCTATCGTTTAGCGTGTGCTTCATCAGCTGCTGAGTCCAGCTCACTTCAGTAGGGCTACTGATGGTTAAGCCATTCTCCCTCTCGCAAAACCATTCATCCATCTGATTCCGACCATCTGAAGATTAACAGGACTAATTAAGGCACTGTTGTTGTGTTGGAAAAATAGCTGGGCTTTTAGAAGGACCCCTGTGGAGAGCTCTCTCTTGGATCAGGTGCAGATCCCAACACAGATCTGTTGGGTCTGGCAGCACTGCCGTTGACATTTGGTTGGAAAATAAAGCTAATATGCTAGTCCAAAAGAACTTTACTGGAGGAAAAATGTTTAAAGAGTAAAAAGAGACCTAACAAAACTACTTAAAAGGGATAGTTCACCCTAACGACTTTCTTCCATGAAACACAAAAGGATATTTCAGCAGTCTCCATTCACTTTCATTGCATGGAATAAAGAAGCGAATGATAACTTAGACTGTCAGTCCCAACTGTTCTACCTAACATCTCCTTTTGTGTTCCACAGAGGGCAGTTTAAAGCAACATGAGGATGAGTAAATGATGACACAATATTTATTTTTGAGTGAATTATTCCTCCAAGTAGGTTACTCATGTGGCTAACAGAAAAATGACTCAATTTACATTGCAGTTATTATTTGCATACATACTCAGTAATTTTGTGAGGCTGCTTGCAGTTGCATATTGTTATATTTACAGTAATTGAGTATAAAAACATGCAAAAAAAAGTTACAAGAGAGAGAGAGAGAGAAATATACAAATATTTGAGACACAGAATGATCGCGTGATATGTAATATTAGACGCAAAACGTGTAGACTACAACAGTAAAAATTCCCTTCAAACCGTCTGGCATTAGTTCTCACCCGAGACAGACAGACAAGCACTATGAACAAACGTATGTTTATTGATTTATAAAGGCCAAATTTCGAGGTTAATAATGTCATAATTATTCATGACTGATTTGCGAAAATATGTAACGGTTTCATAACTTTTTTCAAGGATTTACCTAATAAATATCTCAATGTATCAGTAGTTGAAGTGAGTTTTATCAGTCAGGCAGGTTAATAAAACTTGCTAAAGATCTAGTTTGAATGCCAAACCTGTCTTTCAAATCGAGAGACACCAGCGAGGAGTGTATGAAAAAAAAATACAAAATCTAGTTGTATATATATAAATATATGCAAACATACGTAGATTATGTTATATATCGCCTATATGCAAATAGGCTATATACATTCTATAGGCTACATTCTTTCCGCTGATATTCTCCATGAGAGTCGCCGGAGGTGCTTCATGTGCCCGCGGCTGCACAAATACAGTCATCAAGACCAAGTAACCATGACACGAGAACACTATGACTAGAAAAACACCGTGAATGACGAGTTACGACTTTGAAGGTCAGAAATACATATGTTACATGTTTAAGGGTTAAGTGATAGGCGGCTTAATTTAGTATCCCGTTCGTGGCATGAAGAGAATCTGCTGCGTAATTTACTCTAGAGTTTATCTGTGCGTTTGAGAGCAAAACACCCGGAATCCTAAAAAAACAACGAACTGTATCACACAGCTAATTAGATAAACAAACACAAAACAGCATTGTGAAAACGTGCAGCGGAGCCCAGAATGAAGCGCGGCGTCTGTCGGAGCTCATGCCGAGCGCGCGTCACCTCCAGCGGGCAGGAGACTGCCAGCGCACGCGGTGAGCTTTCACCCATCACACTAAAACCTTCTGAAATCTTCTGAGAGCCTAATCATCTTAGTGTTGTCGTTTTGGTTTTGTTTTCTTATTTTCTGGGTTCTCCCCCTCTTTTTTCGCTTTTTCTCTTTTTGAGATTTTTTTAGGTAATAAGTAGGCTATTGAATAAAGCATATTTGCCGTTTTGTCTGTCACTTGTAAGGTACCGAAAACAAACTTAAGCAGAATTCAAAACAAATACCCAAAATGACAGAAACTGAAATATCAGTAATGTGGTCGCAGTTCCTATTGCAATAACACATAATAGCATACGCGTTAAGTGGAAACCTAAACTGATTCAGGTAAAAACAAATGGCAAAACAACAAAAACTTACCCTCCTCTCCATAAACGAACGCCGCACACAAGACAAGTAAAGATCCACAGAGCTTTGTGAATAAATCCATCTTTTCTGGGTGATGTTCACCCAGTGCGTGTAGGGGAAATGCTGAAGTTCTTGTGATGTTCTTTGAAAATGTTCTTGTCCACTGATGATGTATCCACGTGTGTCTTGAGTCTGATAACAATTTCTTCCGCCTGCTTTCTCGATCTGCTTCAAAATGCTGGATGCGTAAATTCAACCCAGACGTGACTGTTTAACATCTCCAGTTATATCCTAAACAAAAGCAACGACGACGAAATAAAACGGCTGATTAAAACTAAACAACTTTCTCTTTAAAAGCCAGAGTTCAGACCGAAAACATATTTTAGCTTGATTTCCTCGAGCTATAGCAGCGTGTGAGTGAGTGAGGTGAGCGGCGCTTTCTCTCGCCTTCAAATCCAACTGACATGAAGGGTTTCCCGGTCTCGTCCCCACAGAATCCAGCACCAAACGCTCGAGTGGGAAACACTGTCCACAGCGGCAAACTGTCAGAAAAGGGCAGCTCGGATAAGGTCTTCAGTGCAGAGGGTCCGTAACTGAAGCCTTGTGATAGAGATACTCCGTGCGCTGTCTCTTTGGCACTGCGCGTCTCTGCGTTTGAGCGCTGAGTCTTGCGCGGCAGCAGCATGTGGATGTAATAGCATTAAGGACGGGCGCAGCTATCGCATTACAGTCAGCACCTCGGCCCGCCTCTCCAGCCTCTGATTAAAGACCAGCCACTAGTCCCGCAGTTACGCTATAAAAAGGCGAGCGAGAGAAACACAGGCGCCCACAGCCACACGGGCTCGTCAAACGCTCGTGGCTGTGCGAAACCACAGGCTGGTTTGGAGAGTTTCTTTAAGGTGGTAGACGACTTAAGATGCTAACAATGAGTCACTGACAAATAATGATGTCCAAATGATTAAATCTCTTAAATGTCCAGTTTACAACATATGTGATAGGTTCGTAGAAAAGTAGTCTTTGTATTCGTTTTGGTTTTATGTATTTTGGAAAAAAATATTTATATATTATTTCCATCAACAAAAAAAATTACTCAAAAAAAAAAAAGTCAAGTGGTGTAACCATCATGTAAAAAATAGTACTGGAGTACATTCCTAATAATAATTATTTTTTTTATTTTTTTTTATTTTATATTTTAGAAAATGATTACTTTTTTTTGTATATAAAGACATTTTTAGAGTGGTTACTCCATTTGACATTAACAAAATATGCTTTTTCATAAAAAAAGTCCAAGTAAGTGATGGTTACATAACAAAATGGCTTCCTGCATGTTGGTTACACCACACTGATTTTGGTGAAAAAAAGAAAAGTTTTTCAAATATTCATAATATTAAAAAAAATGAAGAATAAATATTGAAATATTATTTTAGATTTTTCTCTGCACAGTTACACCAACTAGACACTTTTTAAATGATCATACAAAATCCCCCAAAATATTAAAATGATGTAATTCAGAAACTGAAAACATGTTAATCATAGAACAGGTCTAAAATAGATCTGGACAAAAAAAAAGTGTCAAGTCATTGACCAAGATTTAACAATAACATAAGGGAACAACAGAAGGAAACTGTTGTAATTATGATAATCATGTATAAGCTGCCATTATGTTCGACAGCTTGATACATGATTGATGTTAGAAATGTAATAGTTTTCATGCCCTCCAGTTGACTTTAGACAGAAAAGTGAAAATGCTGAGTTGAGCCATGCATTAGGTAAGGAAATGTGCATAGTAATATGTGGCTGAGGTTGAATTAATGCAAATGTTTTTGACAGCAAGCCAAAGAAAGATCAACAAGGGTATAGGGGTCAAACTTTGAGCAAAAATACAAGAAACTGAACAATTCGATGGTAAACGTTCCATGATGACAGATGTTTGACAGAAACTAAAAACATATGTTTTTCTTTCCTTGTGACCGATGCACTGTTGAAAATACACACACATACATACTCAGTTAAAACAAGAACAACAAGCAGAAGTTTGTGGTAGGATGTGTGGGACACTGAGAAAAGGAGAAGCGAAAGCAGAACTTGGGAAGACCAATGTCCCTCTGGCTCTGCCCATCCAGAGTCCTTTAATTTTGGACCCCTGCACTTAAAAAAAACTTATGAAGACAGAAATAAGACACTAAGGTACAGCAAGAGTTTAGGGTTTTGAAAGAACTGTTAGAGTAGACCTCACCAACCACTCTGTGCACATCAAAGCTTCGACATCCATCAGAGGAACTCAAACTCTCAGATATGTTCTTGTGCACAGATCTCTTCTGATCCACCCAATACAGGGCCAGTGAGGGCCCCAATCCGCCACTAACTACAGTGGCTTTAATGACACAGCATTACCCTGCAGATCCCGAAATAAACTCCTCTTTCTTCAACCACCCTGCAGACGCTCTGCACACGCTCAACACTGTGACAGCAGGCAGCTGGGGAAGCACGTTAAAGTTTTTCTAAGCATTTGATGCCTTGTCAGTTTCAGGTCACGTCTTATTGAAGTCAGATGATTAGTCATGTGTTGTGCCATGCTTGAGCTGCTAATTCTGAGAATCCTATTCTCTCTTGAAGGAAACAGGAAGTGCGGAAAACGATTATTTTTGTAACACTGGGCTTCTTTTCATCACCTACCACTCAATGAGAAGTTCCATAGATCACTTGACAAGACCTCAATGACAGGCCGCCATGCTCTTATCTCTCAGAGAGTACTGACTCCATCTCTCAGCTCTTGAGACCACTGCACTATTTGAACTGGGGGCTTGGGCCTGTCAACAGTAATACTTGATAAAGGTTGCTCTTTTACACTGTCTTCAGACCAGTCCTGTGGTGTCACCTATCATGGATGAGGTCAGACTTTGGGTATAGTGAGAGCTGGTCTTGGATCAGGGTGGAATAACAGCTTCCCTTTGAAGTGTTGACAGGCCTGGCCTGTGCTGTCCACACACACCTCGACCCACAGCAGACCTGTGATCATCCATCTTATTGGCTAATGCCAGGCAGAGCATGAGGAGATCTCAGTAGAACAGTGGAGCCTCTGTGCATGGTGGTGGGGCTGTCCACACGCTCAGCCTCATGGGGGAAGTGTTGAGTGTGTGTGTGTGAGCTCTGAGGTTCCTGTAAGCCATACAGGGAGGAAAGTCCCTGCCACGGTCCCAGCAGTGGCTCTACTTCATCTTCTTATGCCATTTGAGCTTAAGTCCTGCTCGAGCCAAAAAGCAGCCAATGCTGACACATCTGCTTGTTTACAGCTACCACTGTTTATGTCTGGAAAGAAGAACATACAAGAAGAAAGTTCCTGAAGACAAATATATGTATATTTATGTTCACAAAAAAATAAATAAATAAAAATAAAAATAATAAAATACCAAACTGTCAGTTGGTGTAACCATCAAGTAAAATACATGAAAAAAAAAATTTGCACCATAAATCATTCAAGTTTACACAACTTCATTCATGATGTAATCACTGGAATATCAAGTCATGAATGTCAAGAAGTTTTTTTTTTTTTTTTAAAGTTGCTCCACTTGACCTTAAGAAAATGTGATATTTTAAAAATAAGGATAGCGAAGAATTAAGTTAAGGAAATGCTCTAAAACACAAAACTGTCAAGTGGTGCAACCATAAAGTAAAATGTACTAAAATACTTTATTACGTGTGAGTCATGAAATACCATGAATATTATATATATATATATATATATATATATACGTATAAGAAGCCATAAATATAAAGAAGTTTAAGGTTACTTCACTTGAACTGAACAAAACACACCTTTTCATAAAAAATAAAAAAAAACAATTAGTAAAAAAAACTGTGATATTTCTACAAATAAGCAAGAACAGAACAAATTTAAATTAAGGAAATGCTTTAAAATGTAAAACTGTCAACTAAAAAGCACAAAAATATTTTTCTTGCACCTTGAAACATGCATGTTTACACAACTTACATCATGATTAAAATCACAAGAATATCAAGTCGTGAATAAATAAGTTTTCTTCAGGTTAATCAACATTACTTGAACAAAGCAAGTCTTTTCATAAAAATAATTCACCAAAATGTGTGATATTTTTTTAAATAAATGAAGAAAACTGAATAAAGCTAATCCTCAATAATCACACAACTGTCAAGTGGTGCAACCATCAAGTAAAGCTAAACCTTGACTTGTACAACATATCTGAAAATGTGCGTTCAAAGTACTAACTGACACAACTCAACATAAATCATCAGGGACAGAGTTCCACAGCATGGGACCAAAATGTCTAAATGCTGATTTGCTAGTATTCAGGCATGTTTTAGCTTCAAACAGAAGTTTGGATGAACCAAGTGATCTAGCTTTAGTATGTTATGCAATCACTTGCTAAGGTATGTACAGTAGGTGTAGCACCAAAAAGACATTTAAAAATGAAGACGACAATCCTGAAATCAATCTAAAAACATACAAGAAGCCAGAAAAGGAATTTAGGTGCCAGAGTTACGTGATACAAGTACAAGTCAGCATTTCTGCAGATTCATTCTGAACCCCTTGTAAGTTTGACAAAGCTCTTTGGTGAGCCAGGAAAAACACTCCTGCAGCGGTCAAATGTCTGAATGAGTTTCTCACTGTCAGTGGACGGTGGACTGCTCTAGACGTATTGCACAGATTAACACCCAGATCCAATTACACTTGCTAAGCAAGCCCTGGGGCTAAATAGTGTACCACAGCTGGAACGGGCACCAGCGCTCTGCCCACATCAAATCTGGAAGAGAAACACTGGGACAAGCAGCTGATAAACAAGCCTAAAGTAGAACCAGAGTTGAACCATAGTCAAATCTGTTTACTGGATATGAGCATCAACACAGAGAAGCTTCCAGTACTTGCATGGAAGATGAAAAGCAAATATAGTGTTCACTCATTTCAGTGGATGCATTTTACTGTGAACAAAAATGATGCGAGAATGACAACATGTAAACTTTTGTTTGGCTGAAATATCGGAAGCAGCTCACTGCCGGAGAACTCAAATTTAATTACAGAAACTTTATTTTCTATTTCAGTTTCATCACTAACATTCACTCATGCCAAGTACATAATAAAGACTTTCATATTCATAGTATTCAAAAGTAAACAAGCTAAATCACAACCTTGCATTACTCATTCTTTCTAAGTGAGTAATACAGCCGTATACATACAAAAACATGCACACTGATATTCTCGCTCCCTGGTTTCCTCAATAAACTCACCTCTGCACAGAAGAACAGTACATTATTATATCAGCAGTACATATACACGGGCGACTCTCTAATGTTGCTCGGCTTTGCCTATTTACTGGGGACAAACACACAGCCAATCAGCATGTCCCCATGTTCAGACAACTCTTTGAGTTATATCTGCTTCTCCGTTTCACCCAGTGCCCACACACAAACATCGACATCCAGTAATCACACATCTATCCTCTCTGATCTGCCTGTTTGTGTACAGAAGTCGCGCTGGGTGCAGTAAACCTAAATCTGAACGCTGTAGATCTTAGGTCCGAGTGTCTGCAGGAGCGGACTTTTATTCCCCTATTTACTGCTGTGTGTCAGCTGTGACGTGATTATCACTGCAGGTTGAAGCGGTGTCCTGAGGTTCATACAGAAGAATAGTGGTGGAGGAAACTGTAGTTCTCATTATCCACAAAGCCATCCAACTCCCACAAGGCCTTTTCGTCTCCATGCACTCACATTCATTTAAACCAGCCTGAAGAAATACCAACTTACAAGCAGGAGCGGTGTGTTTGTCCTTGCAAATACTGTAACCTGGAAATGAGGCAGAATTTAATTGGTGTAATGTTTATATAACATCTAATGTTCAAGAAATCAAAGAAAATAATGTTATTAACGCAGTTATTTTGACCAGAATTCAGGAAATCAGACTCACAACCGTCCAGCTTTGGGGTCTTCAGAAGTGTCTGGCGCAGTTCACCTTTGGACCATGAGGGGGCAGGTGTCTGCCAAGGGAGACAGATGAAAGCATGGCAGGATCAGGGAACAAACAAGAGAATTAAAATCTGTTGACATCAAAGTAAACGATAACGTGTACGTTTATGCTGAATCAAAAGCATATATCCGGCAGAAAGGCTTCATTTCAGCACAGTTTCAACCAACAGCCTGCTGAATTTCAGTCAAATCACTGTGGACCGGAGGAATAAGACACATCCTTATTAAATAAAATAATATCTAAACCTGATGAATCACGATGACAAATGATATTCAATCATCTCTAATTATCTTCACAATAGCTTATTCCTCCTCTAGGACACGGTATTAACCGCAACCTACCTGTAAACACAATTTCCTCATTTTGATTTGGGATTTCATTTTATAATAAATGAATACACCCATCTCTCACGTATATGTGACAAAACTGCAGGCAATTATTTGGAAGGGACTGAATGAGCTGTCAAATAACAAGGAGTAACAGGTAAAGTGATTCTCTAGGTGATTGCTGTATACTTCTTAAGCTTAGCTTTAATTACACAACTGCAGTTATTTGAGAGCAAAATGGAATCCATATTCACACAAATGCTGTAATTGAGACGCCTGAGGTAAGTGCAATCGCTGATGGGTTTCTCCCCTCACCTCAAACACTGGTCACTGATAAACCTGGGGGTCAGAGGTCAGGGTTTCTAACACTGATAAGGCCGTCTGTGGAATCCCATAGAGCTGATTGGGATCTAATCAAGCATGGAGGCCAGGGAATGTAAAGGAACACTGATCAAATACTGAGGTCTCCTCCCTCTCACTCTGCTCTGTCCTTAGTGAGGTCTCCAATAGCACTGCTTATCTACAGCTCAGCATGAATGAGAAACAGTTTTTTCCTATTGAGTTTCTCTCTAATTACATGCTTGGAACTAACATTCCCTTCTTTGTTGAGGTCTTTCAGTTGTTTACAGTAAATATGCCGGTCCAGCAGGATGGACAAACCAGTGAAGAACGTCTTCAGGCTTTCCCCCCCGTTCATCTCCTCTATGTCTTGTCAGAAGCAGACCTCAATGAACACAATCTGGACACAAAGACATCTGATTGTTTGATTGGTAAACTTTAGGGTTCCTGTGCATGAGGAAGTGGAACTTATCAGACTCTTAAGACTTCATTGGCTGGAGGAATATGGAGTGAAGCTATCTGCGCTGAAAAGCCTTGACAGCAAAGTCTTATTTCATAACATACATCAGAGCAGGAGCCACAGAGCGCTTTGAAATCAGCACTTTTGTAATATATTCTTTGAGTTATGAGTATAAATGAGGGGAGTTGATGATTGTGCGTTACTGTTTGAGATTAATATTTGCAGCCGTACCCCAGACACAGCAAGCTTGCAAATTCTGTACTTTCCCAGTAAGAAGCCTTGCGATCGTAAACATTTGATTAATCAAAA
Source organism: Labeobarbus marequensis (assembly GCA_034780575.1). Classification (NCBI taxonomy): domain Eukaryota; kingdom Metazoa; phylum Chordata; class Actinopteri; order Cypriniformes; family Cyprinidae; genus Labeobarbus; species Labeobarbus marequensis. Next base: position 10,350,260 of record JAUZSZ010000104.1, on the reverse strand, counting down.
GTAAACACGTAACACAATACTGTATAAACTGAGACAGTAATCATACGATTGCGTAATAAATGGCATGTCGTGTGAATGCTGGAGTTATGCAGTGAGGACATTTCTGCTGCGTGTTCATTGCGTGCAATCGAAGCGAGTTACCATTTGAGAAATTAATTTGAGTAATGAATACAAAAATTCACACATCTGCATTTTTTTCTTGTTGGGTAATTTTTCTCTGGTCTTATGAGATGCAGTAAAATGAAATGTAATTGAAACACATGGAGTTTTAACCTGTTCTCTGCTACAGGCTTTACATCACTGCATATCTGATAAGATTACAAAACAGTTTGACAGTTCTAATAGTCACATCAAAATTAAAAATAAATAGAATAAGTATGATATTTCTAATATGATTGTTTTGGTTCTGACAAATGTTGCTGTAACTCTTACTTTTGGTAATTAAAAACACCATATTTCACTCGCAGATGCTCTGAAATCAAATTCAAGTGAAGAGGAAGTCTAGCTGTGAAAGTTGGCAAATATTTATAAATGCAAATTATGTAGCATTTTGGATTTAAAAAAGTTATATTATATATATATATATATATATATAATATCAAAAATCTAAATAAATGCTCTAAAATCAATAAAATGTTTTACTGTATATAAAACAAATATTCTCACTAAAGCACTAAAAGCAAGTGTGAATCAATTATTAAATCACATAAAATTAAACTAAAGCAATCTTTAGTGTTCCACAGGCCTTATATTCTGTGGAACAGGGATCTTAAACTCTCTGTTGAGGGTTAGAAAGACTGCCAATAACAGTAAGACAACAGAAGAGGTGCATGATAAAAGGGCACTTTAAAGTAATGAATCACTAAACAGTATTGTTTAAACTGAGCAGGGGTGCAATGGCTCCCTGAGCACAAACACAGAAAGAATAAAGACAGGAAAAGGGAAAGACTGAGGAAAGACTGTTTAAGCTAAACAGAATGACTGACTTTTTACATACATCTGGAAACTGAGCTAGTGAAGTAACTTAAGGATCAAAACATTCATCAGCTTTTGGATTTTGGACTTCAGGGAGTGATTTATGGCGAGATATTAGTGTGGGCTTGAGGCTGAAAAAACAGGAGATTGTGTGTGTGTGTGTGTGTGTGTGTGTGTGTGTGTGTGTGTGTGTGTGTGTGTGTGTGTGCGTGCGTGTGAGTGTGTGTGTGTGTGAGAGAGAGAGAGAGAGAGAGAGAGAGAGAGAGAGAGAGAGA
>JAUZSZ010000104.1:10333578-10343788 GCA_034780575.1 Labeobarbus marequensis | reverse complement strand
CTCCAAATCCATCAATTTTTCTTTGCAAAGCAGTGAGCTTCTCCGTGATGGTATCCATATTGCGGTTTAATGATACTAAAACGAACACTGAGGCTGTCAAAAAAAAAAATATATATATATATATAAATACACACACACACACACAAACACACACATATATGACATATATATATATATATATATGACAGTCTCAGTGTTCATTTAATTTTCATTAAACAATGTTAAGAACATTGTTTAATATAAAGTTGTTTTCACAGACAATCTTGACATCTCTAGCATATAAGAAACACTGATGTCCAATTTGTTAAATAAATAAATAAATAAATATTGTTTTTGATCATAACTCAGTTAATCCAGTTAACAAACACAAGTCTGAATGATTCGTTCACAAATCAGAGTCAATGAACCAGTTCCAACAGTTAACAGCTCATTGGAGGGAAAGATAATCAGTGAATAACAAATTATTCCTCACATAAAGCTGTCACGTGACTTCAGAATAGTTGGAACATAGCACACGTCATATGGTCTTCTTTATGATATACTTTTATTGTGCTTTCGCTCTTTTTGAAGCTTTAAAGTTTCAGCTCACATTCTTCGAACGGAAAAATACATCCAACTACATTATTACTTCTCCTTTTGTGTTCCACGGATGAAAGTCAGTCATTCAGGTCTGAAACGACATGAGGTTGAGTAAAAACTGGGGTGAATTAATCCTTTAATAAGATCAAACCCACCAACACTTCAATATGCAAACCATAAATAAATAGTAATCCCTGGTTTTGTAGCCATACCTACACATGAAAACAGGCTCTGTGTTTCCTGTGAATTCAAATAAAAAGCAAAAGATAGGGAAGTATTCAACACAAAGACACAGATGCAAGAACTCCAGTATTGTTTGTCACGAAAGTGAAACTTAAAGCTCATTTTCCATAAGAAAAGGTGGCAGGAGAGAGGGAGGTACTTGACAGGTAGCTGATACACCGACTGAAAGAGGTCTGATTTATTTGAAGGAGGGAATGAGAGCTTGATGAGCTCAGGAAACCAACAGCAGACAGTAATTCCATTCCGTCTTTGTCTTTTATCGCAGCGTCCGAACAAGCTTCTCAAAATGGCACAATAGATTTAATGAAGCGCCTCAGCACACTCTAACTCTATTCTTTTATGGCATAAGCAACACCACAAGTTTTATAACAGCGCTGTAAAAGGCAGACAAAAGACAAATGGCCGTCGGTAAATTACTGCGGTCCTGTGGGCTGAGACTGGGCACTGTAAAGAGGAGGGGGGTTACGAACAGAGCACAAGAGGAAGGGGTGGCTTGTTTTATCAGGCAAACCCCAAAAAGAAGATCCAAGCAGCCGAATCCAAGCATGTCCCCCTCCACACCCCCCAAACCATGTACACACATGGCTTTCCAACTCCATCAGCTTTAATGTGTCCTGATTGGATGGCATGCCAAAGCTTTTCGGTCAAACATCAGTCTATCTTCCTATCTCTCTCTGAGCTTCATTACTCTCATCAAGACAGAATTCAGTGCAACTGCATCTCCAGGCATCTCTTCTAAAAAGAGTTATCAGAGGAAAACGTTTTTGCTCAAAGGTTGCTATGGAGACTTAATGGTCTTCTCAGTTGTGTTTAATTGAAGTACCAACTTGATCTCAGAAGTTCCTCTTTAAATTCCTTAGGAGAATTTAAGAAACCACTCCACAAGAAGGTTCAATTTGGAAACATTATGTTAAAGCATTGGATGTCATGAACTAACTGACATAAGCAAAAACGCTCATGTTCATTTATAAAGTGTAAACTATAAATTCATTGATATTCATAACATTTTAAATAATGCGAATTTCTACTATTTAAAATGTTAAAAATATGCATAAATAACATTAAGATGAGAAATGCCTGTTGGCCAAAAGTCATTCTGTAATGACCTTTGATTGGAGCCACCATCATAAGAAAAAATAATAAGATAATATGGTTTTTTAAAGTTATATTTTAAAGGGCACCTATTATGCAAAATTCACTTTTACATGTTGCTTGAACATAAATGCTTGTTGGCAGTGTGTGTACACAACCACCCTATAATGATAAAAATCCACCTGTTCCCTTTTTTAATCCCCATTAATCATAAGAAGTGTCTCAGAACAAGCCGTTTGCAGAATCAGCTAAATTTGACATCACATTTTACAGGCCCCGCCCACGACTGTTGACGGACACTGCCGTATTAGCAGAGACCCCGCCCTGAGTGAACTGCACACATCTGCCATGCTTCTCTTCACGCTAGAGCATTTAAAAGCAGCATTCAAGTAAGAAATGTCTTCATATTAAAGCTACAGAAGTTATTCAGTCAAGAGCAGTGAGTGATTTTCTGCTTTCATTTTTATTTTTTGGGTCATATTAACAGCATAAACAGCAGTACAGGTACTTTATATTACACTGCTCACTTAATACACAGATCTAATATAAACATGCAATTTCTTTCCCAGCTTTTTACCTTCACAGACATAACCGACTGTGTTTTTGTAACTTATGTGTGGTTTAACATTTGACAGTTTAAGCGCAATAAGACATGAAAGAGAACTTGCCGTGTGCCAGCCGTTTTCTGTGCACAAGCTTCGGATGTGTGAGCTCAGAAACCGTATATCAGAAATTTGAACAGATTTGGCTTTAAAACGCATCATTTCAGGGCAATAGACATGATAATCAAAACCAAACAGATGTTTTTTTGGTGGAGTATCTGAGGTATGAGCTGTAAAGTCACAGCCCTATAGAGTGGGGCAAGTATGATGTCAGAACCTGGAAGAGTAAATAAAATAAAGCCTGTGGTAAACATAACGTGTCAGTACTTTAACATTTTGTTCTACAATGTAAATTACACACATCCATGCCCAAAACACAAATTTTGAAGAAGTTATGTTTATTTTTGTAAACGTATGTTTTTAATAAGTAACTAGATAAGCACGTTTGGGGTGTGAGTGTGTGCAGTTTACACTGTAAAACAAAACGTCAAAGTATTGTCACTTTACTTTACCACAGACTTTATTTTACTCATAAATTAAAAAAACATTATAAAACCTCATAGGAAAATCTCAAAGGAACAAGCAGGGAATTACTTTTCTGGGTTCTGACGTTATAATCCCCCCACCCTACACTATTTTATTTAATGCAACATTTACTTTCAGCAATGGCCTTCAATCAAAATTGACTTTTGGCCCTTTGTAGTAAAAAGTTTTGGCACATCTGATTAAGATTAATAAATGGTGTTAGTTCATGAACCTAGTGCATTAAAAAAATTGAAAGTTTCTATAAAGTGTTAAAAGTGAAACAAATGACAGTTGCAGCCAAACAATATGAGTGGCTCAGATAATTACGTTAGAAGGATTTGACAAGAAATACAGTATTGCAGCTCATATTGAAATTTCTGACTTTTGCTTACATATTGTGGGCTTTTGCTTACATATCTAGAGTAGACACAGCAAGAATGGTAACATTTCTTGCTTTAATTTTCTATCTAATTAAAGTCTCGTCTTGTTCTCTATTTTAGCACATTGCAGTCTAGGAGAAACAATAGCGGCATTAAAGACATCTTGTGTTTCCACATATGTTAAGGTAAGTCCTTGGAATTGTGTTTCCAGCTTTAAGCAAGCTGGAGACTTCAGCGACTCATAGTGAGCAGATAAAGCAACACACACCTCCCACTGCATCAACGCTGAGGGGGACTGTTAGACACACCTCTTTACTCTCTACTAAAACTAGCAGATCATTTCAAGATCAAGCAGCCCGTGATGATGTCTTTAACATGGCTAATTGATCGAGCGTCCCCTTTTGTCTCAAGATCACCTGTAGCCACAGAGATAAATAAACACTCTCGCATGAACTAACTAACTAACACACACACACACACACACACACACACATCAATGGCATAAGCAAACAGACGAACCCCTTCTCTTTAACAAGACAGTTTGCGCGTCTGTGCAAATGGCTCTTAATTGATGCACACCGTCCTTTGTTTCATAATTTAAGAGCCTCTGTCATTATTGTGCCATTCTGAGCACAGAGTGCATCCACCCCGCCATAAACAAGCAAAATGGGCACCTTGAATAGCCTCATTTTATCATGCTGACAAGCTGTGTGTGTATGCGCGTGCACTGGGTATTGATGTACATATTTACAAAGCGTTTATATATAAATAATTCATGAACTTTAAACAAATGTACGTGGGAATCAGCCACACTTTAAGTGTTGGGGATTAGAGATTTCATTCACAGCAGCCCACACCTGATTCCAGATTTCATTGGACAGAACGTTTTCCTGCTGCGTTGGGGAACACCGATGCACAACAGATGTGCCGTTCATGTTTGGTATCTATCGGCGGGGTGTGTTTTATCTGCAATCACGCTGAAATTGTTTGTAAACGCGTGCCAGACTGTCTGACAAGGGGGTTGGATGGTGGAGACCTGCAGATCTGACCCCGCCAGGTGAGCACCTGTGTACCTGACAGCAACTCTAACAAGTCAATTATAGTCCCGTGTGAGAAAATGTCACGGTGGCGCTCGTTCCGGACCCAAACGTAACTGCAGCGCATCAATATGCACTTGACATTCAGCCGATCTGTCTGAGATTTGGCAGAGAAATAGCTTTCCCTCAAACACATAGCCAGTCCGATGAGCAATTGATCTGCCACTAAAGAAGTGTGTCTCAGTAAACAAACACAAACAAATAATTTAGAAAGAGAGGACTCACTGCACAAGCTCTTTCTTCTCTGGAGAGGAAGAAGGAAAGAGAGCGAAAGAGAGGAGGACAGGAAACGTGGTGAATAGATGCTGCCGACTCCACCGCTAAGAGGATTTCGTTGGTTGGGAATGAGAGGAGATATCTGAGGAGAATTACCCTGGAATATTAAAGCGTTGACACATTCCCTCAGACTGGAGCTTCCAGGGAACCAACACACACCTTTAAGAAGCTTAGCGACTGCCGAATGCCAACACACAGATGCTCAAACATCTCGCAAGACTGCGTTTTAGTGTCTACGGAGAGATATGAGGTCTTTTATTGCAGCCCTGATGTGTTATTTTATGTGGGACATACATCCTGGCCCACTGAGACAACATGGAGGGGGCGAAAAAGCCAAATCTCTCACTGTGTCAGAATGGGGCTGTTGTCCTTCTGCGGTGCCAAACGCACCCTCACGCCGCACTTATCTTGATCCAAGGCACGGAGGGGGAAATATTGCATGTTATTTGTGACAAAAGCCAAAGCTAGCAATAAAAGACCTTTTTTCAAGCACCATTCGAAAGACCTGCTGCCAAACATGTGTGCCTCGAGTCTTTTTCTGTGCGGCGGGGAGCTTTGAACAACATCAGCTTGTGTTTTGTTATCAATGGCTGTATTCATGCTGACTACAGGGCTCGGTGTAACTGGCTACCACTGGTGTGCGTGACGTAGTGTGTTTGGCCGCTCTGGAGAGGGTGGGCTGGGATGAGAAGTCAGACAAGAGAAGCATAAAAAGGACAATTTTCAGCCATGTTTGCCAGGCAGGTCAAGGATGCTGTTTGTTTGTGGGAGAGGTCATTCGTCTGTTCCAGTGTGGACACAGCAACACGAAACAGAGCCACCTGTGTCCTCGAGTGTTTGGAAAAGATCTCTTATCTTTCTTGATTTCGCAATTTGCCCAAGCCCAAGTGGTCCCAACTGAATGACCACCTTGTAATAGAAAGCACATGGAATCTATTCTAACCTCCCAGACGTCACCACTCTACACCAAGTCGCTGAAATAGAGTCTTTGAAACCCACAATCCTAAAACACGGTTGCTAATAGGTGCCCAGATCAAACGAACGGTCACATTTGGCAAACTTTTGCTTCTCTTTGGTGTCAGCAACATAAACGATGATCAATCAATCTGTCAGGGTCTTTGGGTTTTCATGCAGTCGTCCCAACAACAAAAAGCTGTTTTAATCTTTCCCTCTCTCTGATCACTAGCATTAGCGCTCTGTTTACTGAACTTAAAACCGGTCAGCAACTGGAAAAAGCATCTATTATGCATTCATTAGCACTGAGGTGCTGCAGAGAAGTGGAACTTCCTGTATTTACACTTTGTCACTAACTATTTGTAACAAGCGCATGGAGGCAAGTGCCAAATTAAACTTCATCCATTTTCAGCCTTTAGGTTTCAATGCCTTATTGTTCGAGAAGATAATTAAATATATTTTGTATTACATTTTCAGTGGGGTTGAATATCATATCAACATTAAAGGTGCATTTAATACTTCTTTAGATAGTGTTAGTGCACTTCAAGTACTGATAACACAATGGGGTTATATGCTGCACTGCTACCCACTGACGTGGATCTGCATGATCGAGTTTATGTAAATGACACTGATTACTCATGAGTTTTGTAGAGCATCTACACAATAATTAATTTCCTTACCTCTCAACTTACCTTGCCTGCAACTTGGGAATCTCTACTCAGGATTTTCTCTGTAATCAAATCTTTCCATCTTTAATCTTCATCTGTTTCAGGGCCTTCAGGCCTTTTCTGCGTCTCTGGAACAGGTAGTGATTCTCCCAATGTCTCTGCTGGTACAGCATGATATAAGTGTGTTTTATCAAACAACATTGCTCATTTACAGTATAATTAAGTTTTTGAGTACATATTATCTTTGTAAGTCTGACTTCACAAAAAAAAAAAAAAAAAAACACCAAAAACAAAAATAGTGTTTATATGCTTTTTTTAAAAAACAAATTAATTCAAACTTATAAAGTGTGTGTAAACATACAGTAATGATATAATCTGTACTATAATTTGTGCTGTCTGCGTGGGAGTACTGTAACACTTTATGGGTTTAGTGTTACAGTTTGACCTGTGTTTGTTTTGAACAACACATTTATTTTGAAGGCTCAGGTCTCTAGGTAGAGGTTATATTAAAAAGTCAACACAACAATGCACAGGGAAGGCTTAGTATATATGAGATGTCTTGGAGAAATGTCACGGGCGCTACATAACTGTAAGATTAGCCAACAATCTGTGGTCCCTCTATTTCCTCAGCGGTAAATGTGAGGCTTATTAAAATGGCGATGAATCTGAGGTTGATTCTTAATACACTTTTTATAATTTGATTGGTGTTGCCATGGTGAACTCTGGACAACCTGGGAGCAATCTCCAAACCTAAATTTGCTTTCCGCAATTAAAACTAAACATATTCAAACACACACACACATACACACCAACCAACTGAAACACTCTCACTTTGAACAACAAAAATACCATGGGCTAAAGCTCCCCTTCTCTTTAATGAACATCATCAAGGAGAAAGAACAGTGCCAATATTTTTAAAGGTCTTTTCAACAGTTCCATCTCCTACTGAATGTGATTAGCTGTAATTAGCTTATGCAGATTGGTGTGCAGCTGCATGCAGGTGTTTGGATGAGTTTGGGGGCAGCTGAGACTGAGGTGCTGTGTTATTAGATGATAGAATGACCCATCTGGCTCATATTTTTACTCCAACAAGACTTAACATCAGGGCCTTAAATCAGGTGATTAACCCCATGTGTGTTGTGGGTTGGTTCTGAAAACATCGGCAGAGCAACTAAAGTGACAAAGGCTCCATTCTAAACTCATTTACCTCTTTAAAGACATTTAAAATAACTGCTATGCCAAATAGGCTTCTGGAAGTTCATGACAAGGTACTTCATGGTTGTTGCGTACTGTAAATATCAAATTAAATTAGCTCTTAAATGAGCTCTTAATCAGTATTTTTGTGTTGTTATATTTATTTATGAAGCAAAACTGCGTAATATGTTGTTTTGAGAGAAATCCTCTTCTACTTATTTTTATTAGTCCATTGGCAAATAGTTTTCCTGTTTTAAGCATAAATCATATAGTTTGTGAGGTTTATAATTAAAACAAGAAAAATCCTATTTGTAAACAAGTTTGTCTTATACAGTTTTGCTTCTCAAGTAAATTTGTCTTGTTTTGACTGGAATACGTGACAGAAATACTGACTGAAAATGGTGGTAGATTCAGGTGGTAGAGATGTGGTATGAAGGATGATTACCTTACCACACTTCCCTGGTGTCAACAGTTTTGAGTCATCATTGTGACCTTTGACCTTTCCCAGTACAGAGTTTGAACCAGTGTTCCTCTGTTACTGCTGGCGATTCAGTGAAGCGGGTCTGATAATGGGCCCAGTTGGACTTGAACTAGTCTAAACTGGTCACAGCCCAGTGCATTTTACTGCCTCTACAACTCATCACCTGTGGAGGGTTTACAGAGAAAGCTTTGAAATGAGCTACAGCAGACCACGTGGGTAACGACTATGAAAGCCAACAAGGCTCATTATGTGAGATGAGGAAAACAGCCCGCTTGTACGGGAACTGACTACCACATGGCTTGAGTTGATGTCCATGTGACAGAATGCTCTATTTGGACACCCAAAGGGTTCAGAAACTGACTCTCTTTCAATCGTTGTTAATATTGTCAACATATTTACTAACACAAAAAGGGATTCATGAGATGAGACAGAAAGGATGCCTCATGATTACTTAAAAAAAGTGCTGTGAATAAACCATTGTCAAAAAAATACTACATACAAGTCAATGTCCTAAACAGTCTTTTAAAATACACAATTAATAATCAAATACAATCAATATTTTAAAAATGTTGAGTTTCATGTATCATTTTCATAGATCTATCTTCATCTAAATATTTTATATGCTTGGTGCATCATATAATAAATGTTTAGATTTTCAAAATCTAAAAAAACAAAACAAAAGAATTTGGTCTGTCTTTGGCAAATATTAGTAGTAATTTGAACATCAACAAAAATGTTATTTCAGTCAACAACAACAAAAGAATATGTATTTTATACTAAAGTAAAATAGACTAAAATACACAAATTTTAAAAGACTAAGACTACATTTCTAGATACTATATATTTAAAGAATATTCCCATGAAAAGACAAAAACTAAGACTAAAACAAAACTGTAAAAAATGATGACTGCTTTCAGGCTCTTTTCCCATAAACTTAGACAAAATGCACCATCTCCCTCTGTAGGGTGGCACAGATAGTCTCCATTAGAAAAGCCAACTTTCAGTCAAGTGTGTCTTTTCTAGTCCTTCCTTGGAAACTCAAATGGGGCAAAGTGATTTGTGTGTGTGAGGCTGTGACTGGGCTGAGAGATAAGAGAGACAGCGAGAGAAAGAGACCTACTCGTCTGCTGACTACAGAGGAGTGAAGTGTCACAGTGTGGCCTGGTTCTCTCAGGACAGGAAATAAGGACGGGAAGGGATCTGAGACATTAGCACGCACAGTGCTGATTCACGGCAAATTTCACCGCTGTCTTCCTCTAGTGCTGATAGCGCTGCAGAATAAAAGTACTTCCCTGACAGTCTGCAGGGCCTGGGATGGCTGGGTATGCAGGGAAGAGAGGTCTGTGCCAGAGAGCACAACCTACGGAGGGGATTTGGGACAGAGGGTAAGTAAGCCTCAGACATTTTCTTTGGCATAAAAGCAGAGACAGTGTGTGATTCAAATGCATTTCATTTATCGTTGGTGATAATTCAACATGGCATCTACATCTTCTACATGGATGGACCAAGAGGACTGCGAACATATTGCTAGAACCTGAATAACGTAAAGTGAAGTGTGGCAAAGTACGGTGGCCCATACTCAGAATTTGTGCTCTGCATTTAACCCATCCAAAGCACACACACACACACACAGTAGTGAACACACACCTGGAGAATTTGGGGGTTCAGTGCCTTGCCCAAGGGTCTCACCTCAGTCATGGTATTGAAGGTGGAAGAGAGGACTGGTTATTCACTCCCCCCACCTACAATGCCTGCCAGACCTGAGACTCGAACCCGCAACCTTCAGGTTATAAGTCAGACTCCCTGACCATTAGGCCACGATTGATATGGCTGATACGGTGTTCACTAAGCAATTCAACCTGGCAAGACTGACAAAAAAACAAAAGTAATAATCACATAACTAGTTTACTCTAATTACAGTCTATGTCTTAGCAATATTTCCAGAAGCTAGAAATGCTGGTATGTCAATGTTATGACATTTTAGTTGATGGATATACTGTTCCTTATGTATGTTTTGCTACACAATAACTTCAGCAAACTTTTTTTTTTTTCAATTAACTTTTTTTTTTTTTTTTTTTTTTTAAATATAAATATTATATAAAGTAAAAAAATTTTCAAA
>JAUZSZ010000104.1:10191036-10202042 GCA_034780575.1 Labeobarbus marequensis | reverse complement strand
TTTTTTTTAAAGCAGGTCTCAGGCTGGTCATGCTGGTTTGTTGATTGGTTTTAGCAGGATTATCGGCACTTTTCAGGATTTTGGCCAGACTGAAAAACCAGCAGAACATCTTAGCCTGGTTTAAGAAAGTTTTTCAGCAGGGATATTTGAAATATATGCATATTTACCTGTCTGCAGCAGGAGGAGGAGGGCTTCGTTGTTTGTTGACTTTGGCGTACAGGCCGTCCAGAGGGACTTCTGCGGACGGCTCTCTGCTGTGCGACACTGGGGGCGGGGGTCTCTGCGGGGAGGGGCTGCGGTTCCCGTAGCGTGGCTGGGAAGGTGATCCGCGCTCCCTGAAGTTGTTGATGCGGGCGTAGTTGGGGTCCAGGTCATCATCCTCCACGTCAGGTGGGGAGAAGCGGTCCCGGACCTGGCGTTCCCTCAATTCCTGGTGCTTGGCCTCAATTCTGTAACACAGAAAAGCTGATGTCAACCTGCCTTGCTTTAATGATTATTATAATTTAAGCTGTTTGTTCAAAATTGTGGAATTCAATTTTTTAATGTTTTTGAAATAAGTCTCTTGTGCTCACCAAGGCTCCATTTATTTGATTAAAAATACAGTAAAATTGTGAAATGTTATTACAATTTAAAACTAATAATATTTCAAAATATTACTTTTTTACTCTATTTTTTATCAAAAAAGATCAGCCTTGTTGAGCATAAGAGACTTCTTTTAACAGCATTCAAAAATAATTATTCCAAACATTTGGCTGGTAGTGCATGGTCTGAAATTTCAACTGAGCCATTGAGTAAATCACACAAGCAATGAGAACGCAACTGCAAGAACTTGAACTTGAATCGTATTTACACTTTCAAGGATGGCTCCAAAAATACAATAAACTGGAAAGGTCAAGAAAGAGCTTTCGGACACATCCAGCTCTCAGGAGCTACGACAGACTCAGTCAATAAAGTCTCTCTCTGAACAAATGCCACTCTGGAGCATATGGAGGAGAACAGCATGGCTCCAGCTCACACTTCACATGCTTCCAAGTCCAAATAAGCCTCGGAAAACACTACACAAAATAATGACTGCAAAAACATCCCTGCATCTCAGCTAAATATATCCTTTTCTCCTGTCTTCTGGCAGAATATACATGACACGCCGAGAGACAGAGATAGATAGAGGAAGAGGAATCTTGTGCTGCGTGTCATCTCAGTAATGGACCACAAAAAGCTGTCAGTCCTACAGAGTGAATGAGATGGAAAGGGACGAAAAATAATAGATCTAATCCTGTGTGTAATACAAGGAGTCATCTAAAACCCTGTGTGTCATACATGACAGTAATGAGCTATACCTTTGCTCCATATGGCAGGTAATGTTTTTTCCCAGATTACTTTTGAGTTTCTTTATGAAATCTACTTTAGCTAGTAACTAACTGATCAACTCATGCTGTTTGGAAATGACTTGGTGTCCTCCCAAAATGACGGCAAAAACAACAGGCTAAAACATCTCTCAACTATATTCTGCTAACTTCACCACTAATGAATGCAATATTTACATCAGTGAAACATAAAATAATGTACAGTCATCCAACCGTTATCACAAAATGAACTCTGACAGGGTGATCGGGGCATTATAATAGTCCTGTATCATCCTGAAGGGGTTTGTTTTGGGAAAATGATGAGATTTGCTTCAGTTGAAATTATGTGGGGAAAAAACTATAGAAATAATGTATGAAATCAACTGCTCGGGACAATTGTACAGTTTAGCAGTCATAATTCACTTATATTTATGCATTTTGCAACAGCTTCAAATCTAAAAAGTGCATCTAACTCTTAAAGTGCCCCTATTATGGATTTTTGAAAATCCTGCTTTTGGAGCGTTAAAAATAGCTGTTTCCAATCGGACCAATCACCGCAGATTAGAGTCACGCAAAGGAGGGGTTTGGAAAAATTAATCGTTGAGCGATTAATATATCGTATAAGACAATGAATGTGTTTTTTTGACCTTGCATGCATGTAAATCTGTTGTTGGGGACTCCCAAAACCAAAATATGAACCTTTCATTACCTATAACAGAGGCAATTTATCTATTTTGAAAACCAGCCTTTTAAAAATTGCTTTTAAATCTTTCTTTATGCTATATTATTACCAAATCTTGGATTTAATCATTTTGTCAACTTGTTTTCTTTCAATTAAGAAAGATTTTGTATTTCTTTTTAGAACTGATTGGTTGTGGTCCTCATTGATCTGAGCTCATTTCTTGAGTAAAAAAAAAAAAAAAAATCATTCTTTGAGGATAATTTTGGCAATGTTCACTCAAAAACTGAGGTGCATGAGCTCAGATCAATGAGGCATAACACATTATAATATAATAATAAAGCATAACCAGAAATGTAAAATCAATTTTTAAATGACCTGTTATTTTTGACTAGGAACACCACAATTGTAACAAGGGGGGACAATTGGTAATACTTCTTGTTATACCCTGTGAGCAAAGTCAGTAAGATTTAGTCTAATGTGACAACATAAATGTATCAAATATCTTTGAAACTGTATACAGTCAGGCTAATGAACTATATTACTCAAAGAATTGTTGATTGCTATCACTATTATCAACAAATTAACTATTTATTGAGTGGGTTATAAGTTTTTGAAAACTGCAGTTCACAAATACTATTTGTTTTTGTGTCGTATGTTTCAGATCATGCGCCCTTTCACAGGTTACTGGAAAGAAGTCGTCCTCCTTTGAGCCTTGACTCCCAAATTTCTTTTACTTCCAGAGGGTATTACCTGCCACTGTTGCTTTGTGCTGGCTCAAGGGATCTATGCCTGACTCCTATAAAACTCCATAAGAACAATCTCCACAGTTCAGTTGCCTACATAGGCAGCAATTTAAGGCTTTATAGTCATGATTAAAACACAAATGCTATTCCAGTTGGTAGCAATCCCATAATGCAATGTGACAATGTGACTATTTTAATACATGTGTACTACATAGACTACCATTCAAAAGTTTGGGGTCGGTAAGATATTTTAATGTTGCTGCAACTGTAGAGTGCTCCAAATCAGTTACTTATGAGGTTCCATCTCAGTTAGGATGCTGTCTATGTAGGCAATAGAAAGCAAGGCAGCTCACTCGGTTTTGATAGTGATTCAAATAGTGATGGTGTTATGCTGTAATGACATCAATCCCACCTTTCTCTCTCTTCCTTCATCCTCTCCAACTCGTCCTCACTCAGAATTTCTGACGTCTGCTTCTGCACATTCATTTTTGTGTCCGTCTTGCTCTTCTCTTCTTTTTTCTTTCCAAATCTGAGAGAGAGAGAGGCATAGAAAGACATCACTGAGTGATCACTGTTTGCAAATGACGTTTATCTAGGAAAACAGGCTGAGTGACTGTCTAGTGTGTGTGTGTACTCTGGGGAGTTCCTAAATCGCTGTAGGGGCCAGAGCGTGTCAGTAGAGATGCTCTGTTAACATGCATCATTTCTGCACCAGTGATTGAATCCTGCACCCCTCTCCATTTTCTCTGCTCATAGAAGGTCATTTTACATGTGTGCCTGCGTCTCAAACCCACTGCCACCCAGCTGAGCAGCACAGCACGCGGCTTCAGCGCAGTGTATCAATGTCAGAGCGAGCAGAGGTCATGGCCTCCAGCTACACGCACACAAACACACACCGGGCCTCCTCTAAGCACAGACACACACACACACACACAGTCTGAGGAAATCACACCAGTGTCCTTTAGCAACTCACATCCGGCACACACTCAAACACAGGAACGGGATCTGATCTAAATTATCTTCACATGAATCTCACACATCTGCACACATTGATCATGATGTGAACATGTCTCTCATATACACAGTATCAGTGAGGGAGTACATGAGCTGTACAGAGTCCTACACAGCACTGCAGGTGGCACTTATACACACCATGATATCACTTCAACATAATCACAGGCTCTCAGCTACTGAGAAAAATAAAGATAAAAACACAATTACAAAAAAGATTCAGCATGTAAGACATTTCATATATTGTTGGCAATCTACAAAAGACAGGAAGGCACAAATGAATGATGAATGAATGTATGAACAAACAAAATGTAAAATCAAAAGAACAAATGAACAAAAAAAAAAGACAAACAAAAACAAATATGAAGGAATCACTGAACAAATGAACTAAACACTTAAATTAAGTAACGAATAAACAAGAAATTCAAAGAACTACCTAAATACCTAACTAATTAGAAAATGAATTAAGAAACCAAAGAAAATCAAATTAGCAAACAAATAACAGAAGTATCTACTGAATGAATGAATGAATGAATGAATGAATGAATGAATGAATGAATGGGGAATCAATGAATGAACAAACACATGAAGTATCAATGAATTAATAAAATGAACCAACAAACAAATTAACAAAGACAACTGGATATGAAGGAAGCACAGAACAAATTATCAAAATAATCCATTTAAGAAAAGAAATGAATGTGCAAATGACTGAACTACTTAATTAACTAACAAATTAAGAAATGTCAAAGAATCAAGAAACCAAAGAAACAATTAAACTTGCAAACAAAAAATGACAGAATGAACTAATGAAGGAAAGACTGACTGAATGAATGACTAAAATGAACAAACAATGGTCTCAATGAATGAATAAAATTAACCAATATACAAATTAACAAACAAAATCAATATGAAGGAATCACTGAAAAATACTTAAAAAAACCAAGCAAATAAACAAAATGCTTAACTAACCAACCAACAATAAATCAATCAAAACAAACAAACAAACAAACAAACAAACAGCAATCAAACTATCAAAAAATAAAATAAAACAAAATAAAATTACAAAACAAACTAATGAATGAACCACTGAATGGATAACCGAACCAATGAATACATGAATACAAGAACAAACAAACAAACAAATGAGGACTCAAAGGAATGAATTAAAGAACCAAAAAAGAAAATGGAAACATGAAACCAATAAATCAATAGATAATTTAGGAAAACAATGAACAAACAAATAAATGAATAAATAAAAGAATGAATGAACTGATGATAAATGAATGTGCAATGCATAAAGCCTCTTCATCTGTTATGGATGTGTATATACTGTATCTTTAGCTGCAGAACCCCTGAGACATCTAATGCAATGCCTTCAAAAACTAGAGTTTAACACTAACACAACAGGACTGTGTTCAGATGTTGTGGGAAACTTGAGTGAATAAAACGAAAGGAGTAGCAAAATTCAGAGGTGATTCACACTTGCCTGCAGCTCAGTCATCGTGGCCTCATCTAAGTCAACAGATTTGTCCAGAACATTTCCTTCTTTCACTTCGTCTCCACCCGTTACTCAGCGCTCGAGCAGGGCGGATGATTCACTGCCCGTCAGCGCTCCATCTTTCCTCTTGTTTCCAAACAAAGTCCAACGAACAAACGCTATGCTGCCAAGTTGCTGATTGACATTGCCAGGAGGAGAAGATGCTTTTCCCAGACAAACTGGGAAAGTGATACGTTATCTGTATGAGGAATAAGGTGTCAGAATGATCAGCGAGCCTGTGGTTAAATACAGGCCAAATGAAGTTTCCGGCACCCTAACAAAAGATCTGGGAATTGAGAACATTTACTGGACATGACTATTTCTTACTGGCCAAGAAACTGTATTCTGCGCTATGAAAATATTAAGATACTGAGAATTATTTATGAACAGAAATTCACTCTGCTCATGTTTCATGAATGAAGCCCAATGATAATTTAGCTGGCCATTCATTTTGCTTTAATTTGACTTGCTTATATTACCAACGTCAGATGAGATGATGTTTTGAGACCAAAATATAAACACACATACACACAGCTCTCAGTGGAGGGCTGAGTTGAAAACTCATCTCCTGCACAGTAAGTCACACAACTCTTAGAGACCCCAGACATGTGAGAGAGCAGGAGACATCCTCACACGGACACATTTAGTTCTTCAGTGCAATCTGTGCTGACTAATGCAGCTTAGGTGCAGACCAGATTTTCTATTCTCCACTCAAACATACAAGAACACACATTCATCTCTTATACTTGTTCTTACAGCACTCCCTCACTTTCCTACAGATACACACGCAAACATGTCTGAAATGAAAAGAAAACAAAAACATACTGCATGTCACTTCATAATACACACTTTATGATTAGCAGAGCTAGAAAGCAGCTGAATTTCTCTTCTAAACTGTCCTCTTCCTCATAAATGGTGTTGGAGAGATTCATTCTAATGAACTGATTCAAAAAGTCAGAGTCATTCTAGTTAACAGATTTAAAATAACAGATTCATTCTATTGAACTGATTTAAAACGGCAGATTTAATGTAGTGAATAAATTCAAATAGATTCATTCTAGTGAACTGATTCAAAAAGTCAGATTCATTACAGTGAATTATTTAAATGACAGATTTATTTTAGGGAACAAATTCAAATAGTCAGATTCATTCTAGTGAACTGATTCAAATAGTCAGATTCATTCTATTGAACCAATTCAAAGAGTCAGATTCACTTAAAACTTACTTAAAACGAGAGATTTATTTTAGTGAAGCATTTCCTAAAAATGGTGAGATTCATTCTTATGAATCAATTCAAAAAGTCTGAATCAGCCCACTGAACTGATTTCAAATTTAACTGGTTATTCTAGTGAAATGATTCAGTCATATTCATTCTACTGAACATTTAAAAAATGATTCATCAGTGTGATTCCCTTTGAGAATTTTCAGGCCTCGTTTTTAATTATTATTATTGTTTTTAATTAGTATTATTATTTTTTTGTAAAATGTTTATCTGAATGCTGCTGTTCATTATTGTGTTCACTTCAAGTTACATAAATTAGGGTTTTCCAGCTTTATTAGTTTTAACGTAAAAGTATCTGGTTAAGTTAAATAATATCATTCGAATTAAGTTTGAGATTGAATTTCATTCAAAAACTATCAAAAGTCTAAAATCCCCTTGGCTCTGATTAAATTAGCATTATTGTCATCCAATGCATATAATTTTACATTTTAAAAAATACTGTTAGTGTATAGCGTAACTACATATTCAAAAGTGTAGCTAGACTGTAATTTAACTATTTTAACTGAATAGTTAGGATAACTACTGTTTTAAAATAACATCTCCACTCTGACATCCAGCCCATACCTTAAAATTTACCATTTCTACTGCAATTTATTCAGTCAAAACAGGAAGGAACCAACTGTATTCAAAGCCTGAGGTATGTGAGTGTATACCAGTAAAGAAGCCTTGTAAACACAGCCATGCATTATGCTAAATGTGAATGAACAGATGAGAAAGGACAAGCCATTCCACTGTTTCTCTCTCTCAATCACGCACCCTTCCTGTATGTCCTCTGGCTGTGTATTCGTGTGTGGATGCAGCACTCTCATAACTTAATTACTGTATTTATCTTATTAGACTGCAGCTATTTAATGTTAGTGCTTTGGCATGCGCTTCCTTCACATCCATTCTGCTGCCTCATTAAGATCAGGCCCTATGAGACCTAAACGCTAAAACTCACACTCACATTAACACATAACATGCTGCTAACGCATTCTAGCACAGTATTTATCAATACAATGAAAGAAAAATCTTGAGCAAAATTACCATTTAAACAGTCTAAAAATGGTCAACTGTGAATACTTTTATGCATTAAATTGATCAAAAGTGACAGTGAAGACTTCTATAACATTACAAAATATTTCTATTCCAAATAAACAACTGTTTTCAACACTGATAATAGTAAGAAATGTTTAATGAGCAGCAAATCAGCATATCTGAACAGAGTAGTAACTGCTGAATCTTCAGCTTTGCTATCACAGTAATAAATTACATATTAAAAAATAATAAAAGCATAGAAAACAATTGTTTCACTGGTAATTTCAACATCATATTGTTCATTTGCACCCATCTTGGAAATACTGTCATTCAAGTGTGAAGGCAGCATAAGAAACGCTAAATTTATGTAATCAGCCAATCAAAATGGAGCTTGCCATTTCACGAATATGAAGGGCCTGGGGGTGTGCCGTCTTAGGCTGATACCAGATGATTTTCCCCAAGTGTAAGTGGATGCACCAGAGACAAACGTGTCTTTTAACAGGATCTCTGACTCTAAGCTAAAGGGCACAGCGGCCGCTATCAAAGGAGGAGCCCAGCTGAGCCCAAACCAGCACATGGATAAATAAAGGCAGTAATTAGGCTGTCATAAGAGACCCTGCCACTAGCTTCAGCTGTTCAGAGATGCTTCAAACACAGCCTGTCAGTTAACCAGGCACAGCACTTAGAGGGGGAGTGGTTACAGGACAAGAGAAAGACAGATGTGGCATGCCAAATTACTACTAACAATTATGAAGTCACACTGGAAAATACTGTATGGATTTTTTCCTAATCTTTAAAATTTAATTCATGCAGTTTGTAAATTCCCCAATTAAACATATGAACTGACAAATATGATGTAATATTTAAAACAATTCTGATTACGTAAATACATTACAACACATATATTAAAATGTAATTTATTCCTGTGATGGTAAAGCTTAATTTTTCAACCCAGGCTCATTGGAAATATGTGCCTCTAAATACAGTATATTTCTGCAACACCGTTATTACGTGGCTTACCGCATGTTTCGAGGAAGTTTCAAAGTGAAACGTCCAGTGAGTGGCATTAAAACGCGGGTTCAGTACGTGACCCTGGCACGTTTTGTTATGTTGATATAGGCACATATTGCTGTGGTTTTGTTACATTGCTTCAGGCACGTATTGTGGAGGTTCGTGATTCAAATATCTGGGGAGTGTCACTAAAAGTTAATACTCTATCGTGTTGGTAACTATCCTCTACACCAACCCAAACCTAAACCCACCCGACAGTGTTAAGAAATGAAAAACTGGTATAAAAACAGATTTGTTGATGCAACCATGCCATTTGAGCTTCCTTATATGCAGGTTTGAAATGTTTTGTGGAAACTACTGAATATAAAAACCCATACATATGAAGATGGATATGTGACGCTAATGTTCAAAAGTATCAGTCTTCAAATGTCGCTGCATGTTAAAATTGTTTGAATTCATAACATGATATTCCTCAAGTAATTATGTGAAAATTAGGCTTTATTAATCAAAACTGTGAAGGAATAAAGGTGTCAGAGTTTTACTGCCTCTAGTGTATATTTGAACTGGAAACTGCAGCGATTCATATATATAGGTCTGTTTTTTTTCTCAGTTTTGCAGGAATGTATTTAGAGGAACATATTTCCAATGAGCCTATGTTGGGTTTTTTAGCATCACAACTCCAGTCTTCAGTGTCAAAGGATCCTTCAGAAATCACTCTTATATGCTGATTTGCTGCTCAAGAAACATTTCTTGAAGGCAGTTGTGCTGCTACAAGTTTTAGGATTCTTTGATGAATACAGAGTTAAAAAGAACTGCATTTATTTGTATAAAACTTGTATACCAAAAAAGTCTTTATTGTAGTTTTTGATCAATTTAAGCCCGGCTCACACTGTGCGATTTTGGCCACGATTTGGAGACTAAAAGATTCCTATAATCCTAGGCTAAAATCTGTAGTCTTTGATCGTTAGTTTGACATGTTCACCGACAACCGTTTAATGGCCGTTGTGATCAAATTTTAGCAATTTTAGTCCTGCAGTGTGACTTCTCCTACAATGAACATCAAACTGTCTTAGTTTTTCGAGACAAGCCATGATCAGAATTAATGCTCGAGATTTCTTCTATACGCCATAAACTCCGACGCTCCGTTCTTCCACTCACGGAATTCATCTGATATTTTGCCTTTGCTCAGATAAACACCGGTTGCGTCGCCGTTTTCATGTAGGTGTGTATTGCTGCTTACATTATTCTTCTTAAATATGTTGGTTGCCACCGTTCATATACTTTTCATGATAGCCAACATTTTCGCCCCGCGTGTGATGCGGCTCACAGTCACTTAATGTGTGTGGGTTCATAATGTAAAACTCCAGACAAGTTCTTGCACGCACCCATTTTTAGCACGTCTTGACAGTTGTAGAATCTGACATTAATAACAACTGAGATCCCACAGCATGACATGATCAACATATTCGTACAGTCTGACAAGTACAATCTAGGGCTGTGCAAATAATCGAATGTGACGATCATGCGCATCTAGTCAGTAAAGCCGGTTCTGTGATTAGTAGTTAATCTCCTTCACATTTAATACACAGAGCCGTAGTTCGCTGACAAGCTATGCAATATTGTGTTCAAAATCAAACGCAATTCATGATCATCGCATTCAATTATTTGCACAGCCCTAGTACAATCCTAAAGGACCAAATTTTTTTTTTTTTTTTTTTAAATCTCACCGTGCGCACCCGGCTTTACAGCATCTTTAAACCTCCAACACTACCGAATTTTAAAAATACAAAAGAAATTACTTTATTCTTCTAACACGAAGATGAAAAAACAAAACAAAAAATATTTTAAAGACTGATGTTAGACTTTTTCTTCTTACATTTGCACTTCACCTGACCTTTGAGGTTTAAGATAACATGTTGGTACACCTTAAGCGTATATAGTGAGCAACCGATTTTCACTTTCACTTTTTTAACAGTGCATTCTGGGAACGTCTTTCTGGGAACTCTGGAAATGGCAGAGACATGCCCTATGTTTTTAATAAAACGTGACACTAAATATTATCCTAACAATCTACCTAACAAAAAACTGTAGCATCGTTAAAGTGATTTAGTACACTG
The DNA here is from genome assembly GCA_034780575.1 of Labeobarbus marequensis. NCBI lineage: Eukaryota > Metazoa > Chordata > Actinopteri > Cypriniformes > Cyprinidae > Labeobarbus > Labeobarbus marequensis. Next base: position 10,191,296 of record JAUZSZ010000104.1, on the reverse strand, counting down.
ATAGTTTATCAAAATTGAGTGTAAAACTGCCTAACAGTGAAGTCAAGAGCCGCTGATTGTTCCACAGTGCTAAATTCATCACGCGGCAGTAAACTCTACAGGGGGTGAAGGCCCGCGGAGAAGCCAAACTGCGCTGATCATTACCAAGAAATACATCACGCCACTCTCTCTCTCTCTCTCCCTGTGCCAAACATTCATTTCCTCCATGTCTAATTAAACTACCTGCTTGTAAAGTAAAAATATAGTGTCTTTCTCTCACG
>JAUZSZ010000104.1:9962629-9972807 GCA_034780575.1 Labeobarbus marequensis | reverse complement strand
AAAAAAAAAAAAAAAAAAACATTTATAAACATAATAATTCAGCCTCAATGGATCCATCAATAGATGGATCATTTTTAATGTGAATTTTATAAAACATACCGTGTAAATAGTGCATTAAATTAAGTGTTGATTTTTTTGTCAGTGTTAAATCACCCAGCTTGCTCTCAAACATTGGTATTGTCAAGTACTGGTATCAGACATCAAACAACTACATTGATATTTAGAAGTAAAATTATTTTACTTCAGACTGTAGGAAGAATAGCAGTTATGTATCAGAAACAAACAGGACGCCCATCAACTGAAGGCCACCGCAAGGGGAGCTTTGCTGAATATAATGCAAGCAATCTCTTTGCCGTGTTACGATATGACGCTCGCGTACGGTATAGACAGAGAGTTGTCTCTCCACCTCTAAACTGCCATCCCATGCTCCATCTCTTGGGCTTTAAAGCTGCTGTGTTTTGCAGTGTGGCAAAGGTCGTTCTCATTGAACCCCGTATCCCAGAGTGTCGTAAACACATCCGTCTTAATGTGTTTAACACATGCAGCAAAGTGCTCTGAACACAGCAGCCTGGCAAAGCATACTGGACAACACTGCATCCTGCAGACCTCAGACAGAGAAAGAGGCATAAGTTCTAGTGACCTAGTAAGCTGTCTATAAACACCTGCCTTGTATGGCAGCATCCCAACTCAAATGTAACCTTATCGCTGATTTTTAACACTGCATCTAAGCAGCAACTGTGAGTGCCACACAAATAGTGCCCTTCACACAAAGCATGCATAGTCTGATGTTAGCATGCTACGCAAACACACAATACGTAAGACTAAAAATACACACATAAATAATATATAAAAAGACCTTTTCAAACAAGATTTTTTACTAGTGAATGTATTATTGTTGATTAACATGTCTTTCACTTCAGCCGCCATCTTGGATGGACCAGATTGCATTCTGGGATTGTCTTCACTCTGAAGAATGTTGCCTTAAAATTTAGCCAAAACAAGCATCTTAGAATGCAGCACAGTCATGCTGCCTACATTTTTGAGCCTTTGTGTAGGGTCACACTTATGATGCATTAAAGTGATAGTTCACCCCAAAACGAAAATGTTGTCATCATTTACTCACCCTCATGTCATTCCAAACATAAATGAGTTTCTTTATTATGGTGAACATAAAAAGATATTTTAAAGAATGCTGGTAATCAAACAACTGATGGTCCCCATTGACTTCCATATTTCTTTCTCTACTATGGAAGCCAATGAGGTCCAGCAACTGTTTGGTTCTTCAAAATATCTTCTTTTGTGTTTAACACAAGAAACTTAAACAAGTTTGGAATGACATGAGGGTCAGTAAATGATGACAAAATTTTCATTTTTGGGTGAACTATTCCTTTAAAATGCTGCCTATGCAGGCAGCTCACTAGGTTTGGAACAAAGCCAGGGAGTAACATATAAAAATGATAAAAGAGAAACACAAAAAAAGAGCTGGAAGGAGGGAAAAAGAAATGAGATGCTGCTAAAAACAAGAAAAAATAAGATGCCCCCTCAGAACATTCACAACTCAGGCACAGAAAGACCCATTTATAAGAAAGCAGTTCCCCTTATGGCCTGTGCCCACAAACATCAATAAAACGTGTGTTCACTTCATCCTCCTACTAATCAAAACTGGTTATTGCTGATTCATGCCCCCTTCCCAATCAATAGAATGTTAATCAACTAAATGTAGTGTCATGCAGGTGGTTAGTGCAGACCCTTAAATATGCTGCTCTGTTGTTTAGTGCTGGATGGAGGCAGTCAGAGTTAGCATAAAGCAGTCATGAATCAGACCGCTCCAAGCTTTTGTAGAGTCAGCATAGGGAGTGACTACTTCATTACTGAAGAAGCCAGTATCTGATTCAAAATAGGGCCAGCAACAGAAGGAAAAAAAACAGGAAAGTACTTAACTGAGATAAATGCACCTGCCTTCCAGTCAGATAACATGTTTAGGCTCATTTTCTCCACATCAATTTAAAAGAGAGAAGTTCACAAGTAAAGTGCTTCGGGACAAAATTATAACAAATGTAAACACTTGCAATAATAACATTGTACACTTCTTGTCCTCTTCTTTTTTAATTTGCCTTCTAAACTACCAAGATATAAAACATTGCTAAATGTTGCATCTGCAAAATTATCAGTGGTAACGTATACAACATTTCAATATTATCGAAAGATATTTCTCTGCTGAACTATCTACATCACAGTGCAAAACCTTATTTCAATATTTTATTTGCAGCATATACTGACATCCAGTCAATTGGTAGCTAAACTATTAACACCAAGGCAGTCAAAAACTAAATTATCCTTCTCAAATACAATACGCTCTAGGTTTGATGTACAGCATGATTTTACATGTGAGCTTCTCACAAATCAGACTTTTAGGCTAGTCATCATAACTGAAAAATAAGTCTAAGTGTTTATCTTCATGTTTGTTATAATTTCAAGAAGGACAGGAAATCTCTTGGATGTGTTTATTATGAAATCCTCTTATCTTAATACTCGACCAGCACAACCAGACTCCTCCATGTTTACTGACACTGGACTGTCTGCTCCATATCTGCCAAAGAAAACACATCCATCAAGCCCACACAAGCCAACCCAGGCCACACTGATCAATTTTGGGGTCCGTGAATTACACGCTCTCAAGAAATCAAAAGGAATGCATTAGGGACACCTGAGTACAGACACCATCCCACAGAAAGGGAGCTATATGTTTGCTTGTCTAGGCTAAACTCGGTCACGCTGCATAAGCCGCGGCCTAGCAGTTACCACATGTGCTGCAACATGATTTTTAGTGCACACATGTAAGAAATAAAACTTCAAATCCAAATTTTCCAAACTTGATTCCACCCCTCTTTGTTCCCATCATTTTCTATCTTCGTGTCGATAACAAGTGGCAAATTTTAAGCTAAAATGCATAATTTTTGTGGCACCAAACACTCCATTGGTCAGACTAACAGGTAGTCCCGCCCTAAACTAACACAATTGGTTGAGAAAAGTCACAATGTTTAGACTTCTTTGACTTTTCTGAGAAATCAATACACAAATTGCTTATTTGAAGTAAATTAAACAGAGATAAGAGAAAAAATGTCAACCCTGTAAAACTTGTCTGAAAATTATATTTATTGTATATAAACTTATTTTTGTTCATATTTGATATATCAGGTATAAACTACCAATCAGATGTCAGAAAGCAGCAGATTGTGCGCAACAGGGTTTTCAGCAAAATTTTGATAATGCTGATAATTTAGAGGCTTTTATTTGATAATGTATAGGCTTTACACTGAAAACACACATACAAACAAAATTTAAAAACTGCTCTTTCAGGCTGCCTTGAATTATGTGTTGGACATTAAAAATATCTTTTCACTTATTCAAAACCTGAAGAAACACGTTTTAACCCTTCTAAGTGTCGTCAGTGTGTGACGTAACACTAATAAGTGCGCAGTAATACTAATAAGTGTTCAATGATGTACTCCTTTGTTTTTTTTAATATTCATTTGTAGTCACTCACTCATTTCTCTTTCAGCCCTTTAACTTGTTTTTACGTGAAAATAAAGATGTTGTATCCCAGTGAAAGAGGAAAACCAGCTCACTGTTCAAACTTAAACACACAAACACACACACACACACACAAACACTGAGCATAGATTAACAGCACCACCTAGCTCCTGTAAGGGTTAACTGCATCCCACCCATGACACTTCAATCTCTCTCAAATCACACTCACTCACTCTCTCTCTCACACACACACACACACACACATACAGTAAAGCCTTACCAACCAAATGAAAGTGTTTAACTTGGCCCATCATAAAATAGATTTAAAACTGTAATAATTAACATTCAATCAGGATTTCCATGTAATTTCAAATCTGTGTGACTCTCTTTCTTCTGTGCAACAAAATATTGAGAAATGTCTTGGCGTTTTGTTTTTTTGTCCATACAATGAAAGTCAATGGGGTCCAGTTTTGTTTTGGACTCCACTGATTTTCATTGCATAGACAAAATAGAACCATATTTCAAAATATTCTTTTGTTTTTTCGGTTCTGCAGAACAAATCGAGCTAAAAAGACATGATGGTGGCCATTGTATTCACTGATTTTGGGATGAATTTGAAAACAGACTGTGAGTCAATTGCCCAACAATAAGACTTACTAGCGGAGAATCTTTAAGCAAAAAGGAACCTGGTGATCAGGTGTCCCAATACCTATTATCCCAATACTGTACATCACTGTTACTGCTAGAATATTTCTTGTAAGGGATCCTGCAGCAATCATAATGCGCTACAGTAAAACCTCCTTTGATTCTGTCTCTCTGTCAGTGATTGATGGGAGGTCACACACATACTCCCTACTGCCGCTTTATGCCTCAATTCTGCTTTTGTTTAACTGTCAATTCAAAAGTGTTTCCTTTTCTCCTCAGAACCTCCTTGACAGGACCGGCACAGACTGTAGTAAACGCACGCACACACACACACAAACACACACACACACACACACACACACTCAGACAAAGCACATCATTCCCAGTGTAATTACCACGCTGTCTTACTATACACAGCATTTAACAATCCCTTGTATCCTACAGCGCCTGCATAAACCCTGCAGTCAGAAATCACTGTGTGGGGAGCTTTCAACTGTACGCTGGGATCTTTTTCACTCAGGCTGAATGTATTACTTGAATTAAAGGCAAACAAAAATTATTGGTTGGAGCTGATTATATTTGGATTTCTTAGACGTGGCTGTGTTGGTGGGTTCTGAGATGCCTTACAAAGGTACTGTGTTGGTAACACTGATTATATTTATGGTGATTCTATTCATAAACAGGAATAATAAAATTGAAAACAGATGAAAACCATATGGGGAAAAAGAATCATGTAAACAAAATCAACAATTGTAAACCAAATAATGTTTCCTTTGGTTTCACTGATGTGATTTTTGCTCTGCCAATTTGTGTTCACGCTTTTGTTTTCTTGGCTATGTTTTCCAGGTTATTTACTTGAGACTTCACACGTTGTGCAGTTTTCTGCCGATAGTACTTTAATATGCATGATACTAAACGATTACCATATTCATGTACCATGCTATTTACATGATACTCCATGGTATATGTCCAAAAAAAAAAAAACGTGAAATTATCAGGGTACCAGTGTTTCCAGCAGCTGAATCGACAGAAAACAGCCACTGGTGAATCTCAAAAACACATCTTTGAGTTGTCCTCACAAACTGCATGTAAATATAAACATGCAAACATGTAGCCTAGTCCAATTAAGCAAGAAGTGGTTCTTTAGGTGTGGTCATATTTATCTTGTTTGACTAAACTTTTAATGGACAAAATCCAGGCGTTTCAATATGATACATGCAAAATATTCCCCAACGTTTCACAATGGGTTCAAGCTGGTCATGAAGCGGTTCTTTTTAATTATTTAAAAGCAAACAGTGCGATCAGTGTAGTCTGATTCACAGGCATATGAAACCACAAGCTGGTTCGTTCCATCCCTAATCATTTGAAAGAAACAAACAAATAAAAAGTGTGACAAAATGCAACTCATATGACAATGCATGGTTCAAGACACACATCTGCAATTTCTGGTTATAAATGATTTAAAAATATAGAGAATCAGTTATAATCTGAATTCTGCAAAAAACATTGTTGTACCATCTTCAAAAAACACAGCAGTGTTTAAATCCTAAGGAAAGACAACCAACAAATACCAAAGACAAACATGACCCTGGACCACAAAACCAGTCTTAAGTCGTTGGGGTATATTATTTTATAATATGGGTCAAAATTATCCATTTTTCTTTTATGCCAAAAATCATTAGGATATTAAGTAAAGATATTCCATGAAGATATTCAGTGAATTTCCTACCATAAATATATCAAAACTTAATTTTTGATTAGTAATATGCATAGCTGAGAACTTCATTTTAACAACTTTAAAGGTGATTTTCTCAGTATTTTGATTTTTTTCGCACCCTCAGATTCCAGATTTTCAAATCATTATATCTCGGCCAAATATTGTCCTATCCTAACAAACCATACATCAATGGAAAGCTTGTTTATTCAGCTTTCGGGTGAAGTAGAAATCTCATTTTCGAAAAATTGACACTTATGACTGGTTTTGTGGTCCAGGGTCACAAATAAGCTTCACAACCAATAATTAGTCAGTGCAGACTGACTGACAGGTTGCTCAGATATTTTTATGAATCTGGTTTCAAACTGCATCCTGTGTGTGTCCCTTGAAGGACTACACATTAGCACCAGCATGGACAGCTCAGATATTTGATTGTACCATAAGCAGAAGATCAATGGTTCCATGTCACTGTGGTCTCCTACACAAGGCCAACGTCAAGGACTTCCGCCACATTCACAATTGCTATCTCCAGAAATGCCTTTCCTTCATTGATTCCCTTTTCTTTTCATTAGATAGCACAGAAAACAAGTCTATGAAAAGGTGCTTTGCAACAAACTTCTTTAACCCATCTGGTAACATGTCTGTGTCTTGTAAATGGAATTCATTAAAACGCATCTAATCAGTGACTGGGTTGAAACCAGGGTCCCCGGCTAAACTGAGCTCAACTAGTCCACATTACCAATCCAATCAAGGTGAAACAGATTCGATTAACATAACTCATTAACCAGTCACATTGTTTTCTAGATCATGTCCACCAGCTCCTAATGATCAGAAGGCCTAGACAAACATATTCACATTAACAGGTTAAACATCATACCAAATATCCATTCAACAACAGGGATGATGCACAATGGTCCACACCAAACTAACCAAACTTTTCTTTACTACACAGATTTAAAAAAAACAAAAAACAAATCTGTGAATAACAAGAACTATTTTTACATGCACCTTCATAATATGATTATAATGGGATTTAATATTTGGCAATATTGCAATTAAACTCAACCTCATGTGTAAACAATATTTAGTTCAAACAAATGGGATTAAGCTCATAAACGTAGTAACCATAATCACATTAAACTGTGGCGTACACCAATTTTAATTGCCATAAACCAGAATGTAAAGACCAATATGTTTATCACAGCTCTGAATGTAAGCAGCATGTAAAGTAACGAATGTAATTGATGTAAGCAAACAGCGGCCAGTAACATGCGAGTCTATCATTAGTGCTGTATCATTCAGAATAATGAAATAATTAAAATTGCATGTAAACAGAAGTAATATGGCTTGCTTACGTCATGTAAATATCTTACTGCCATTGAGTCTTTACTTTGATTATTGAAAAAAATCGCATTACTGGTGCATATGTAAATGTGTAGTCAATGAAAAGAAACTGCATTTCTTGAGTAAAACTGTTAATGCTATGTAAATTTACAGTGTTAGGAAATCATACACTTTCAGAAAGAGCATCCACAAAGCAGTTTTTGAATTGTTAACTGATTCCTGTTACTTAAATATAATATAATCATGGACCTGTTGTTAATTTTCACAATTGACATTTTCATAATGTACCAAATAAGATGGTTCCCTGTATGATTTACAGCATCAGGTGTGGTGACATTTACCATTGCTCTGCAAAATTTTGCGGACGAAATCCAATCACCTCATTTTCAAGCTGGTCACATGAATTCACCACATTGACCAACAGAAAGCTGCCTGGTTTGAAAGTGATTTTTGTGTGAGCTGTGCTTCATACATCTCTACAACTGACAACAGACAACGGACCTGTATTTTTGCACCAAAAATTTCATCCCAAAACTGTCAACATAACCGGATTATACCAGAATTAATCAGAACCAACTCGAATAGAATCGAAACGCTTTGAAAAGGAATCAAACGGAATCGAGAAATCTGTATCAATACCCGGCCATGGTAAGGACTAAAAATAGTTTCCCACATCCTTATTCTATACCGTATTTATCTCAGTCTCTCTTCTCTTGTTAGGCTGTTAGATTCATGTCCACTAGATGCAGCACTGCTGTTAACTGCTGTACATTACAGCTGTTGTTATTATTTATAATGACTCATAAAAGCGAGAGGTAAACCCCTCATAAATCACACAAGCCAGGAGGCGTAGTGAGCTCCGGCAGGTCTTAATTCTTGCATCTCACACAAACACAACCCACCCTAATTCATCACGGCCACACAGCGAACACGTCGCACACCCTACTATGTCTCCGCTCCTCCAGTTCTGCCCCTTCATTTCTTTGGAGGAGAAAATGGAATGTGTGATTAACCTGTAGCCTGAGCTGATCCCTAACGTCTAGGACACTGGCAGTCTGAATGAGGTCCTTTTACGGGGTGCCCGTGCAAAGTGCCTGAGGAAAGCGCGCTTTGTTATTGCAGCATAGGCTGCTTTATGATGCTGAAAAAAGCCTTATTAGCAGTTGAGTAATTGACATGTGGTTTCCAGCAGTCCTTGGGCTGTTTTTGCTGATTGCTCATGCTAGTTTTCTATTTTTCCATTATGTTTTCTCCTTCACCCTTTTCTCATTCACACTCTTAACAAGTAAATGATTCCTTTTTCTGTCAAGGTAACATTTATGTCTCCCTCTCGTCTTGTTAGCGCTTACATATTCATCCAAAAATGCCTGATGGCTGCCAAAATTCAGGTGCTTCTCAACTGCTGCTGCTTCTTTTGTGTAAATTAGACTGTTGGCCTTTTAAGACTCTGGAAATTAACTAAATAAATAATAAATAAGGTCAAAATGTATCGGGAAAGGTATAAATGTTCGGTTCTGCAACCGGTCATATTTTTTCACCACTTTAACCAACTATTTGTCTTCACTAGTTATATTCCAGTGTTATTTATATACTATTACTGTCCTTGCTGATATTTTGAATATATGGACATTTTAGCTTTCATTTTTATATTTTCATTTTAAGAAATTTCATGTGTCTTTCTCTTTTTTAATCATTTTTATACAGGCTAGTTCTCATAGTTTCAAAATTTTAAGTTTTATTTAATAACAACACTGGTCTATTGCCCTGTATTTTATTTATTTAATTTTTTTGGTGACGTGTAGCATGTCTTATGTTTTACTACTCAACTATGCTTCAACAATTTTACTGTATATTTCAGCTAAAATAAAGCCCAGAAGATGAAACCGCAAGTTTCTTCAGCAGCATTCAAAAATGTAGTTTATGGATCCAAATGCATCCACTGAATGAATCCAACCAGAACAACAAATGAAATTAAAAAAAAACCTGATGAACTCCATTTAACATTTCATCTAAATTTTTAGTTTCATAAGTCAATGTGGAAAAGAGATCATTCCAAGGCCAATCAATGAGTGAGTCCAATAGCCGTCAGCATTACACTCAACCAATAATTCATCTATTTCCCCACTGTCATAAGCTCAATACGTCTACGATGTGAGGAAGATGAATGCATTTAATGCATTTAGAAAATGTCAACCTAGTGAAAGCTGAAACTGCAAAGCTGTCTAATCAGATTCATATCACCACACTCATTTGTCTATCAAAACAACAACCAATAACAAATTTGAAAAGGATGCATCCAAACAGTTTATTGATTTCACAAAATTAAAATAAGTAGAGACTACCATCTGAATATTTTTAAAAATGTAATTTATTCCTGTGACTGAAAAGCTGAATTTTCAGCATCATTACTCTGGTCTTCAGTGTCACATGACCCTTCAGTAATCATTCTAATATGATTATTTGCTGCTGTAGAAACATTTCTATAATTATCCGTGTTGAAAACAGTTGTGCTTCTTAACTGTTATGTGGAAACAGTTATTTTGACTGGCATTTTTGTTCAATTTAATCCATCCTTGCTGAAAAAATAGATGGTTAAATTCTTTAAAAGTTTTTGACTAACCCCAGACTTTCAAACAGTAGTTATCTCATCCATTAAAAAAGCAAAAGAATCAAATTCAACCACATGGTGATCATTTACACCAAAAGAAATGCTAAACTACAATAATCATCCATCAGCTGAGAGTAACAAATATGTGACCATGGACCACAAAACCAGTCATAAGTGTCAATTTTTGGAAATAAAATTGTGAATAAATAAGTTTTCCATTGATGTATGTTTTGTTATGATCAGACAATATTTGGCAGAGATAAAACTATTTGAAAATCTGGAATCTGAGGGTGCAAAAAAATCAAAATATTGAGAAAATCACCTTTAAAGTTG
>JAUZSZ010000104.1:9731788-9750132 GCA_034780575.1 Labeobarbus marequensis | reverse complement strand
CCTGCAGAATAGAATGAGAGAGAATGAAGATAAGTTGTTTAAATGGCAACATTTGATTTGTGACTAAATTTTCTCTTTCTAGTGTCATAGCACACCTGCGAATGGACTCCTGGACCTTCATTTTTATCTCCTCCTGGAATTCTTTCAAAGACTCCTGGACACACTCACTCTTGGGTCTGTCTGCAGTGCTACAGTTTCCTGTGTAAGTCTCTGCTGGAGTGACACTGGACACACTGGACATTTCTACAGGACTCTGGTTGCCTGCAGCAGAGCGGGGTTGTGTTTGTGTGGGGAGCGCAGGAGCAGGCCGCAGCTGTGTGAAGTATGGCACCTGCTCATTGTCGCCCTCTACCAGAGACTGCTGGAAGTGAGGCTCATGTAGGAGACTCCTGTAGGAGAACACATAATAAAAAAACCAGTGTGACCTCCTACTGAATGATAGTTGTTCCATTTAATAAGTCAAGTCTCCTTTATTTATAGACAGAATAAATAAAGAATAGGACAGAATAAGTCAGAAGAGCTTTTAGAAGTTATGTTATTCAAAGAAGTGTCTTATACTCACAAAAGCTGCATTTATTTGATCAAAAATATAGTACAAATGGCAATATTGTGAAATACTATTACAATTTGAAATACCTGTTTTATATTTGAATATATTATAAAATGTAATTTATTCCTGTGATGGCAAAACTGAATTTTCAGCATCATTACTCCAGTCTTGAATGTCACATGATCCTTAAGAAATCATTCTAATATGCTGATTAATTATCAGTGTTGAGAACAGTTGTGCAGATTAATAACCATGCAACATTTTTCATGGTTCTTTGAGGAATAAAAAGTTCAAAAGAACAGCATTTATTTGAAATACAATTTTCCTTAACTTTATAAATATCTTTACTGTCACTTTTGATCAATGCATCAAAAGTTAATGCATCTTTTCTCTATGAAAGTATTCATTTAAAACAGAAACAAAACAAAAAAAATTACTGACCCCAAACTTTTGAACAAAATTGTATTAATAAAATAATGTGAGTCATACTGTAGTAAAGAGATGAGCACGTGTGTGATGACATCTCTCTCAGGACCCAGAGTCAGTGGGGGCAGGTCTGCACCTGTCCCAGATTGAAAAAGCTTGGGTTGCCTAAGCCTGAAAGAAATATAATGATAAAATAACTTATTCATTTTTAATCCTTACTCACTGTTTATCTCCAAGTTTAAATAAAAACATTTATAGATTTGAAAGTTTTGCACCCAGTTGTACCTGTTGATGTAATGAGTGTTGAACTGTGTGGGGAAATGTGTCTGATACTCCATGAGGCTGTGAGAGCGTGCAGTGACACCTAAGTGCAGTATTGCAGGACGAGGAGGCTCGGGACGTCTTCTCCTTTCCTGGCTTGTCTGCTGCTGAGCCCGCTGTTCAGCCCGACTGGGTCTCACTGAGGAAACGCTTTCAGCTTGATCACTGCTACGGATGGGCGGAAGAGTCTGCCACATGAGGAACAAAATACTGGTCTCTCACTTATAAATATAATGTACACATACAACCATACAACAATGTAAATAAAACCCAAAATGTGATTGTGTTACATAACTCGTAAGACTCTTTTGTCATTTTTCTGGTGTAGTTTACCTTGTATTTTCTTGTGCCAGTTTTCTGTTCAAACACTGCACCTTCCTGAGGAAGTCAATTATTTTTTTTTAAATTATGTTTTGATAAAGTGAATGAAATGTAAAAGGAAAATTGTCAACATTAAAGTCTAAAATGTGTCTTTCTGACCTGAGAGCATTTATCCAGTTGGTTTGTCTGTATCAGGTCTTTCTCAGTGATAGTAAACTCATATTTCTGTCTTTCTGTCTCCTCCTCCCACTGTCGAAGGTCTTTGTGATACTGCGCAAGCTTATTCACAAGAGTTATCTGACAAAAACAGAGACAACCATTTAGGTGTGTTTCCAGTATTCAATTTTAATTAAATACTGTTATTTAGAATTTTCTAGTCACAGTATTCTAGAAAAAAATTTACCATTGTTTCCACACTGTTTTTAACACTGATAATAATCCATTTTTCTTAAATCAACACCAAATCAGCATCTTAGAATGATTTCTGAAGGATCATGTGACAGCTGCTGAAAATTCAGCTTTACCATCACAGGAATAAATTATCATTAAATTATTAATATTCACAATATTATTGTTTTTAGATATTTGATTTGTATTTAGGTCAAATAAATGCAGCCATAGTGAGCATATGAGATTTCTATCAAAAACATGAACATAAATTACTGACCCCAAACATTTAGATAGTAGTGTGCCTTTTTAAAGATGCACTGTATGTGTTTCTATGTGCACGTGCTCATTGGTGTATCTTTGTATTTTTCACCTCACAGATGAGGTCTTGCTGATAGAAAGTGGGGCTGCCTGAGTCCTGTATTGTCAGGATGCAGAGAACACTCTCCTCTGGTGCCAGACGACCACTCTCGGGATGGATCTTTACAGTCTACGCTCAGTGTGACAAACAAATGAAAACATGCGGTCAGTAATCAATATACTGAGTAGACTGGCCATGTTACATGGTATCAGTTTGTTCCAAACCCTTATGCTGATATTTTTTATGCACAAAATATTTTTTACATGATCTATTGCTTTAAATCTACATACCTGTTGGCATTCTGTGCTTGTTCCATTCCATTTATACAACACTTGGTCTGTGTGTGAGACATTGGTCAAAAAAAGGATGCGTGTACTTCGAGAGCCCACTGGGATATCACCAAAACACACTCTCTCTTCTGACAGGAACACCACCTATTCACAAAGAAAGAAATGGAACATTTTGGCTTCCATTTCGTGTGTAGCACTTCTTATATATGGCTAGTTTCATCAAGCACTGTCTCACTTGTCCAGGTACTGGGATTCTTTGAGTGCAAGGCACAGTAATATGCCCATCTTGTATCTGAAGGGGTTCTGCCTCTCTTTCATCAAAGCCTTGGCCCTCAAAGGTTACAAACATGCTATCCCCCTCCACCACGTGTATAGGTACATCCACCTGGAATTGTACACCAAACTCAGTATAAAACACTTAATGGTTTGCATATTAAAGTAGACAGTAATTTCTTGTCAGACAAAAACAAGTGTTACTACGTGAAATGTTTTTGGTAGCAAGCACATTTTTTTTAAGTGAATGTTTTTGTGGAGTAACTAACACTGTATGTTTTAGCCTCCAGTGGGGAGAAGATCCATTCCACCAGGGCGGTGTGGCCTGGTTCCACTTCTCCTCCAGGGTTCAGACACTGTAAGACTGGGTGACTGAAGTTCTCCTCCATCAGCTCCTCCAGGGGAGTGGTGTCGATGTGGTATCTCAGCGGAAGAGTGCCTGCATTATACAACTCAAACACCTGTGCAGATTAAACATTTAGCACATCTGTGACTATTAAAAATAAACACATGATATCTATGACTGTAAAGACCTGCCAATAAATAAAAAATTAATACAATTATTTTTAAGGCATTTTATCCTGTAAGGTTCTCAACTTTTTGACTCCAAGGCCCCTACTGTGCACAACAATAATCTATGAACACTTCACGTTTCTGTACACTAAATCCAGAAGTTTTAAATTCTGAATGTTCAGACTGAAAATCTCTGAAAAATCCTTGGCAACAAAGAAACCCACTACAGTCACCGAACTGTAGAGAGACAGGAAGAAGAGTGGACCAAGATCACACCAGAGCAGTCTATCCTGTGGCCACAGACGTGCTGAAGTCATTCAAAGCAAGGGCCTCTACACTTCCTACTAATTTTTGATGTAATTTTTGCTGTAACCTTCAGAAACTTTAGTTGTAATCTTTCTTCATGCTACAGTTATTGGTGTTCTCTAATTCTGATCACTGTGTTTTCCACAAAATAAAGAGTTTCTGTTGAAGTGCCTTGGTTATTTTGTAAAACACTGGTCTACTAGCATGATATAGCCACAAATATATATATATAGTGCTATGTTACGTGTCTGTTTCTGTTTAGTTCCCTTTTGCCCTTATTTGGTTCTTCCTGTTCTTGTTTCCTGTTATTAGTTAATCATCATTTAGTCTTTTCACCTGTGTTCTATTAATCATCTCTTTTACTCCTTTGTTCCTGTTCCTGTCTTTATAAGCATTCAGTTTAGTTTCAGTCCTCGTCGAGTCTTAAAGTTAGGTTAGCATTTTTGTAATGTGCAAACCATGTTTTGAAAAGCCTTTTGATCCATTAATTACCTGTTTGTTTGTACCCCGCGTCTTCCTGTCCTTCCTGAGGCTCAACCCATAACACTATATATACTGTATATATACATACATACAGTATATTTGTTAATGTTTTGTCAGTGACCTTTTCGAAAGTCTCATAATATAATGTAATATAATATACCCCTTATATTTAAGAGTCTATAATAAAAATAAAAAGTCTATTATCTAAACTAAACAGCTTATAAAAACGGCTTTCAGGGAAAACCTCTGTTATAGGCCTACAAACCTGTTTGGGGGGACTGAACCCTCCAATTGCCACCGGGGAAAAGATGTGTCGGTTGGAGGAGAGGTAAATGTAGCGTCTGTCTTTTTCCACAGTTACTCCTATAAAATTAATCTGGGAAAATAATAATAATCAAGATTTGTCAGCATAAATCATTTTTAAAATGATGCATGTGCTGCAATGACAAGAATCATTTGCCTCACCAGTATTTCTCTTCCATGTGAAAGTTTCAACAAGACAGGAAGACGATCTGTCCCCACAAAGTCATGTCTGGGAGAGAAGCATATGTCTTATGGTTTTCTGTGCCTCACTAAACAACACTTCAGTGTAAAAGCATTATTGTGCTCATTTCTGACCTGTATGTGAATTGTACTGTCCTCTGTTGTCCAGGCAGGAGTTTACCAGAGCGTGGGGAGACGGAGAAGAGCCTGTGGTCCTGAATCTTCATCAGGTGGAGCTCAGATGGACTGAAATCTCCAGACTCAGCCCAGTACTCCAGCTCAATCTGCTGGTCCTCTGGAAGCAAGAATGACCTGAGGGAGACCATTTTGATCATTTCTTCATACTGCATGACTTTATTTGCTACCATAAAATATAGGCAGATCAAGTTATGGATGCTCACCACTCTACAAGAATACTTCCTGGGTTCTTAAACAAAAGCAGAATACTGGAGGGGTCTGAGCCTAGGGGAGCAGCGTTGAAGCTAAAGTCCAACATGGCTGAGGTGAAGATGGAAGGGCAACGTTGAAAACTGCAGAAGGTTTTAATAGTTATCAAAAGAAATTGGGGGTAGAAAGAAATCTCTGAATTTATGACTGTTTTAATCGAAGCAAAATAAAAAAAGCTGTTTGTTTAAAGTATTGCCTGTGTCTAGTGGGCACCCTGAAGGTGAGCTCAGATGGGCTGGGATCTCTGCGCAGATAAGTGTTGAGAGCATCCAGATTGAAGAGGTGCCAGAGCTGCAGTTTACTAAGTCCCTCCACACTGCCACAGCTACGGGCATCCATCACCTCCAGGGTGGGGTACACTCCCTCGGCCTGTACATGGCAAATAGATTGCGGCTCTCCTCCCCTAGAGCCTGGCCGCCAGAAAAAGCGTTTTATATTGTGAAATTTACTCATAGCAATTTTCTCAAATATGCAAAATCTGATATTGCCTTAATAACCCAATTGAAAATACCAGCATGTGTTTCCATGCTGGTGCAGGTTGCTTTATTCTGGTTAGTGGTGGCTAATGGTGCTGGGGTGTTGCAGTAGGTAAGGTGTTGCGCTATGGTCTAATGCCATGTAAACAATAGAATCGCAGTTCAAAGCATAAACAGCACTGTTTTCTTTGTACGCTACCAGAAGCATTGAGGATGTGGTAACTGATGGTCCAGCAGTAATGGGCCCTGTGTGCCGGTTTCACTGTGCAGCGGATCGGTATCCTGCAGTCAGCAGGTATGGTTCCACTTACATTCTCCATCTCCAGAACTAAAAAATAAAGCTTAATTAAAAAACGAATAAATAATAAAGACTGACTTGACAGCAATCATAGGTACAACATAGAACAGCTACATTACCGTTCAAATTTTTGTGGTCGGTAAGAAGTAAAAACAGTAATATTATGAAAAATTTAAATTTAAAATAGCCGTTTTCTATTTGAATATGTTTTATTTCTGTGATAGCAAACATTTCTTTTTCTTATCAATGCTGAAAGCAGTTGTGCTCCTTAATATTTTTCTGGATTTTTTCTCAGGAATCTCTGATGAATAAAAAGTTCAAAGAACAGCATTTATTTGAAATCTATTTTTTTGTAACATTCTGAAAGTCCTAAGTGTCACTTTTGGTCAGTGTAATGCATCCTTGCTAAATAAAGTATCAATTTGAATGGCAGCGTATATAATTTGCATATGGCTGAATATAGACAGTGAAGCATTTAAAGTGAGACACAGAGTCCTGGAAATGGCAGTAAAAACATTTCTAAGAATTGTGAATCGACAATGTCTCCAACCCAAAGGATCTTGAGTCATATCTTCAGGGAGGCCTGTAACTGTGATGCTCTGTTGTGTGG
Organism: Labeobarbus marequensis; assembly: GCA_034780575.1. Lineage (NCBI taxonomy): Eukaryota > Metazoa > Chordata > Actinopteri > Cypriniformes > Cyprinidae > Labeobarbus > Labeobarbus marequensis. Next base: position 9,743,587 of record JAUZSZ010000104.1, on the reverse strand, counting down.
TCAGAGAGTAGCTGACAGCACAGGGGCTGTCGTTCAGTAGAGGGACATCAAATGACTTACAGCTTCCCACCAGGACCTCACCAAGATCTATAACAGGATGCTCTGCCTATGAAAAAAAATAAAAAAGTAATGACACAATGTCCCTTTTTTAAAAAATAAAAAATTACAGGAAAGTGTGCACAACCAACCCATCCCAACGCAAGGTATATAATATGCGCTCCATTGTACATATGATTAGATTAGTTCTTTATACCATTAAGGTAACACACCTGGAGAGACCCTTTGGATGCCAGTCCAACAGCTTTAATGGTAAGCCTGGACTTCTTGCATTGTGGCATTTGGACAGGCCAGAACGTGAGACTGGGCTTCATGCTGTACATAATCTCTTCTATAGGGGCAAAGGACCACTTCTGTACCTGAAAGCAAAAAAAAAAAAATTACTTTCATTAATAAGACTGAAACTACTATTCTCCAAAGTACCACAATCACATTGCAACCTTACCTTCGATTCACTGGGCTGGAGGATGTCTGTGTCCGGCAGTACAGTCAGAACCCTTTGGTCAGATCCACACAGCCTCCACTTGAACTCCACTGGTACTCTGCTCATGTTCTTCACCCGCAGGGTTCTCTCAGAGCAGGAGCCCATGGCTGTGGGCTGAAAGAACAGACTGCCATCCCCCTCCACACTCATGGAAAGCTTCTCTGCTACAGCGACCACATTCAGTACCTACAAAAGATTCAGAAATTCCTAGTTTCAATCAGATTTCCAGACAGGCACTGTCACACTTTAGTAAAAGTTCGGATAACTTTATGGAAACTGATTCAAGTACAGTTTAAGTAGCTCATAAGAAAAATACTCAAGTAAAAGTAATCGACATTAAAACTACTTTTAGTATCAAAAGTACAGTTTAATTTCATAAGTCCTTCAGCAGAACACTGGGGTCTCTTGTTAATCTTGGTTAATGAACAAATATACTTTTGCTCATTGTCAGATCACGTTTGTTCTTGTTACATCTCTTTATTTTTTAATATTGAATTATTCATTTTTATATTTGAAACTAATTTCCCAAGTAATTAAATAAAATATGACAATGATGCCTAGTGTGCCTGTGTCCATACAGTCATAAACTCAATGACTCAAAATAATTCAACAAAAATATTTATACTCGAGAAAAGAATTTCCACAAACTGCACTTAAGTACTGTAACAAAGTATTTGTATTTTGCTACTATACACCTCTTTTGCCATGTCATTCAATACCTTAAAACCTACTATTTAGAAACTTCCATTTGGCAAATGAGCTGCTGAAAAATCACAGAATGATTCTGTAAAAATGTACAATTTTTATGATTCTAGATCTAGACTATTCTAGTCAACTGGATATGTTTCTCTGTTGCTCAAGACGTTTCAAGAGCTTCAATCACTCAGTGTGGCAAATCACAATTTTACTGCCATGTAGGACAGTGTGTTAACCTGTGTGTGTTTGGGGCTGGCATTCAGATGTAATGACAAAGGGATACTGGCAGGGTGATCCGGTGATGGAGTGCATCTGAATGTGAGGATCTGGTGGCTGCCTGGTGGCAGCAGACCACTAGGTGGCAGCACAAAAACAGATGGACATTCCTCTGGGTCTAGTCTGAAGATCAAGGGCAGGTCCCCTGTATTCTGCAGGAGAATACTGCGGTATGCAACCTGTCTCAGTGCTGGGAATACCTGATGGGAGATGGATTGTGTCAAAACCTTACAAGTATATTTACATACAGTATTTTTCCAATGATTACATATTATGATGAAAGATGTCAGACTCACTACTTTAGGGTGTTGAAGAGAGAAGTTGGGGATGAAGTGCTCTTTTCCAGGCTGAAACGAGTGACCGCTCACCCTGATTGTAAGGCACCAGGGTGGGCACAAAGTCCGATCCTCCACATTTCTATGATCCCTCAGAACCTGGGGATGAGAACCAAATTCAAGCCAAGTAATAGGTCTATTGCCACACTAAACGTTCATGCTCAGAACTCATCTTCACTTTATGTCCCATTTACAGACTGACTGACTGTGACTGCTGGAGGACACCAAATTGATTTACCTCACAGACAGAGGATATCAAATATGTTATGTACGTAGTATATTCCAGCCTTTAGTCTCACATTACCTTATAAAAAGTGAAACACTCAAGTTGTGCTGCATGGAAGACGTTCTGCTGGTTGGGACTGTATGTCACTCTGAAGGCTGTGCTCTTTAGAGGGCCCAGTTCACAGGAGAGAGGAGAGATGGAGAAAGGGGATTCGGCTCCATGAGTCCAGATCAGGCAGATCTTGCCTTTGGTGTGGTTGGTGATGGAGACTGACTTAGATGCTGGGCCATGATAAAAAAGGAGCTCAGAGGGCTGAACTGTAACATGGGGTGTGGGGAATCTGGAGGGGTTTGAGGTGTTGTCAAGCTCTGTTTCCATTTCAGGTGCTGCATTAACATGGAAATACTCCTCCAGAGGACTGCGTGGGTCGAAGAGAAGTCTGGATTTGTCAGTGTCCTCTGCTGGAATCTAAAGAAAGTTAGATGCAGTGTTATGTGACGTCACATGCACTTTTTTTTAATCTTTGTTGTTGTTGTTGTTAGCTGTGTTGTGCCTGATTGTTTTGTAAATTAGATATAAGAATATGATGTTAGGATGTTTGATTTAACTCTTAGATGGCAGAACATTGTATGTTACATCACAGTGCAGATGGACAAATACACACCTCCTGGATTAGCAATGCTCCGCTATCATCCAGTTTTAATTTGTGATTGTCCAGCAAGGCACTCAGTATGTCAGGAGGATAACAGGTGAGGCCTCGGAGCAGATTCATTCTGTAGATACTCAGGTGTCTGGGGGTTAAAACAGCTGGCTTCAACTGCTCTGAGTGACAGGTGCCAATCAGATCCAGAAACAGTGGCTCCTTTAATGAGAAAAGCAGAACTGCACTATCAATCAAATGAAAACAAGATATGAAAGTAGATATATAAATACAGATATATAACCAAGAAGCCAACAAACAGACAGACAGATAGACAGACTACCCTGTGCAGCAGTAAACAGGTTACTGTCTTGTGATAAGATATAGGTTGATATGGGCGGAACTTCACACGCAGAGTGAGTTTGCTGCTGCCTGCCAGAGAGCCACAAGGCTTATCAATGCTGAACACACTATGGCTGCCAGTGTCCACATCAAACTGGTAATGAGCCAATGCTGCAGAGGAGTTGATGATCTGCACATTGTGTGTGACCTCTGTGTCCTCCTCAACACAGCCAAAATCCAGTACAGAGGTATTTAGAGACACTATTGGACCTATAGTGGGCAGATAAGGACGGTCAGACCAGGTTTGATATGTTTATAAGCAAATGTTTGGAAAGCTGTTACTGTAGGGTTATATATTGTACCTATGCATGTGCCTGACACTTTGAGCAGGTCTTTGCTTACAGCCCCATGACAGGTAAGAGAGAGATAGTCCACACTTATGCTGTCCACTGTGAGTGGGGAGAAGGAGACGGGGACTTTCAACACTGAAATTGGAGCGATCTTCCCCTCATGAACCTCACAGCAGAACACAGACTCCATGAGAGCGGGACGTCTCAACCAGGACAGACAGAATGTTGTGCTAACCTAAGAGAGAAAGAGAGTAAATGTGACAGCAAAATATCTGATGTCTAAATATTCGATGAGCAAAAATGCAGGGTGGAGGGAAACATACAGATGAGAGGTTGTAGATCTCAAAGTGCCTTTCAAGAGAGTCTCCTACTGCCACACTGCCAAACTCAAGCACCCTGCAGCCTTCCTCCTGTCCCATGGAGCTGATCTGGAGATGAGGGTACTTGGCTGTGGAAAGGTGTTTAAATGTGATGTGAGTCAGTTCTAAGCCATGAACCAAACCAGTTTCTGATATAAATGACAACACTGAAAACTATGATTTGAGAAAAAGTATTTGAAAATCAGGAAAAATAAACTATGATATGTATCATATATCAATGAACTATGATATATATTTATATGTAAGCTATATAAATAAATAAATAAATAAACATATAAATATATATATATATATATATATATAAACAACTAATATAATATGCATAACACAAAAAACTATTTGTATTATTTTTATATTTAGTTTCATAGATTTATATTATTTATTGTTTTTAATAAATAATGGCACTGATGACTTCAAAAGCATATACTGTAACATAGATTAACAAATTATGAGTTCATGGTACATCTGTCTTTAAAAGGTTAATACAGAATTGTCATATATTTATTTCTCTATGTAATAAAATGAATGATTTTGTTACATTAAAATTTTAGAAAAGACAAGTGTTTATTAAAATTTGTGCTTTCTGAAATTCTTTGAAAAGCTCACACAGCCCACGCAGAAGCACAGTACAGCTGCTTTCCCCATCATCTCCAAAAGCACAGCAGGCCTCAGCCTGATACACTAGAGCCTGCTGAGGTTTAAACTCTACTGTAACCCTGCATTCTTCTCCAGGATTCAACTGTCCAGTCTCAGGGGACAGCTGGAACGGAGGATCCACAAACCACCTGAATCCTGTCTGCAGCTTACTGGAGAAAAAAAAGTGCATTGACAGGTTTCAAAATTCAGCACTTTCTTTGCACTTTCTCTATAACTCAGATTATTTTTAGCCATGCTTTACCTGGAATTACGAAAGAGGAAGCTGGTTTGGGAGATGTGCCTGGCAGCACAGGGTGGCAGCATCACCGTGTCTGGTACCTCCAGGGCATGACGAGGAATCACAGCCCGCAGAGACACGTTGAATGTGCCTTCCTTGCCCTGAAACACTATAGTGTCTGCATACTCACACTGGAAAAAGAAGGGCAAGAAAGAAGGATATATGCAAATCTAGTCATGCATTTAATATCTCTCATTACTTGCTGTAAATGTGGATTATAAAATTCATAGGATTAATGAAGGATAAATGAATGCTTCAATGATATAACAAGTTTAAGATAGCTAATACATTAGATAAGAAACACAGGTAATTTCAACTTTACTTTCTCAAGAGGCTGAAAAGTAACTGGGAGTGAGTAAGAAGTTCCTGGGCTCAGTAGGATGGTCTGAGGAAATGGTGTGCTGAAGAACTTGGAAGTAGGAGGTCTATAATGGACAAAATACAACAAATACATCAATTTAAACACTACTGTTTGAAAGTTTTAGGTCAGAGAGATAAAAAAAGAATACTTATATTCAGCAGGGAAGCATTAAATTGATCAAAAGTGACAGAAAAAAACATTTGTGACGTTACTAAAAATGAATGCTGTTTTTTAACTTTCTATTCATCAAAAAAGTGAAAAAATGTATCTCAGTTTCCACAAAAAATAGTAAGCAGCGCTATCATTTCAACATTGATAATAAAAAGAGGAGCTTTTCAAGCATGTTAGAATGATTTCTGAACAATCATGTGACGCTGAAGCCTGGAGTAATGGCTGGTAAATATAAATGAATGACATTTTGAAATATACTCAAATAGAAAACAGTTATTTTACATTTGAATACTCTTTCACGATATTACTGCTTTATTGCTTAGCTTTTTATCAAATAAATACAGCGTTGGTAAACATACAAGACTTTAAAAAATCTTACTGACCACAAACTTACCTTTGAATTCTGGAAAAAGTAACTTTTGAGTCAAGTCAAGTCAAGTCACTATTATTTGTATAGCGCTTTTAACGATGCAAATTGTGTCAAAGCAGCTTTGCATCAGCTTTATTTAAAGCCGGGTGGCTTTATATCAGCTTTACAGTATTTAGACGGGTAAATAGTGTGTCGAAATAGTTTCATTCTCCTCTTGTCAGACAAAATAGCAGTTTAAATCTAGGCTAAAGCAGAGTCAGATTGTGCAAAGGACTCATCTGGTTCCTGTGGTCTTGTCCCGATGGACGTCTAGGAGACAGGGTCTTCACTGGGGATCAGTCTCTGGGGCTTAATGAGATATTGTTTTAATTGGACTGACCTGAAGGTAAGTTTCTGGAGTTTTCCATGAATGCTTCTAAGGAACAATGATTTGGTATACTCTCGTCCTGGCTCCCAGCCCTCCCAGACCAGCTCAGCCCAGGTCTCCACCCCAAAAAAGCAGTTTTGAGTTCTCTTCAGAGGACTCCCTGACCTGAGGCGTGAGATCCTCTGAAAATAAAGGAAAGTAAATCATAATGTTTATTGGCCTTTGCACCAGCAGATGGCAGTGTATTTCAGCAAACCATTTTAGCAGACTTGAGGCAAAAAGTCAATGCAAAGTCAGTTAACTTTTTATTAAACACTATTAAAATATAAAAACTATTATAAACTAGCTGCAAACAATAGCAGAATAAAGAAACATGATTAAGTAGGCAAGAATCATGAACAACAAAAAATAATAGACGATAGAATGAATAAGAAATTGGGGCTAGCAATCAAATGAGGAGGCTGGCACAATTATTATATTTTTATATGTGTTATATAAATTTTGCTTAAAAGGAAGGATCCATATTTAACTTGATGTGTGACATCTTTTCAAAAAGTTTTTTTTTTTTTGTACAGCAGTTGACTTAAATTACAAAAACCCACACTGGGAAATCCTTGCCGAAATGTAAAAAAAAAAAAAGACAACTATCCCATATCTCCCATACAAACATAACAAACACCTAAGAAAACCCCTTACCTTTCTATGTGGGTTGTGTGTGACCCCAAAGGGAATGCCTGAGCTCAGAGGATTCACTGGATGATCCGTCAACATTGCACCTAAAAAACAAACACCCAAACCACAGGTGTTCAAATATCGCTGCATTTGTGGGCTTCAAATATTTCATATACCTTTTAGAGCAAATTATATAAAACAGATGTGGATGTAGTGCTTGAATGATCTGGGCCTATATCAGAAATTAACCTAAATTTCATCTGACCGATAATATGAACATACAAGGCATTAGGCGATATCTGTATTAGCAACTTTAAACAGCAGCATGCTATTGTGGTACACATACATTTATTAGTTCTTCTCTCCATTTATTGTACAAGAAGGATCTGTATATATATATATATATCTGTGTGAGGTTAACTCTGGTGTAAATTTATGACCCTGCCACTCATTTCTTTAACCTTTCTATTAGCTTAAGTGACTTGCCTTAAGGAAATCACTGACAGCAAAGGTGATTGCCTCAGAGGATCATCAAATGAAATGTTGTTGATAAAGTGATACAGAGGCTTTTCTGGAGACTATGCAAAGGTTTTTTCTGCTTTATGTCTAAAATTAGCCTACTGTGTACTTGTCTTTTTAAAAAAGTTGACATGGCGTTAATAGAAGGTGTAATTCTGTTTGTAAAACAAATCATAAATCCGTTTACAGCTTATATCAAGTAACGTATTAAAGGTACGCGTTTACACTTTGCGTTATGTATCCTACTGAAAATTATAACTCACCACTGTATCGTTATTTCATGCAGTAATATCGCAAACAAACAAGAAAACTGAATAGTTTATTTCCTCACAGCTGAGTTGTGTATTCGAGCTCCATGACAACGGCGACGGAAACAGCCGAGGGACATTTTCGTTTCGTTTTGTTTTTCTCAGTGACTTCAACAATACCTTTAGCAGTCAGGTGAGATCGAGTACAGGTGTAATTTTCCAAATGCGTGATAAATGTTCACAGTTTGCTTTCTTGAGTGCTCGAGTTTGCTTTGTTTTTTGGCAGGGTGTTTATTCCCGCCACTGCAATGCATTTAATCAACATATAAATCTGTCCTATTCTAGCTTGGCTGAGAACACTGCACCTTCCCTGCTTTAATATTTAATTGTTGGCCTTACACCACACCCCTGTAAAAATGCTCTTTTGGTCACTGAGGTAATTCATATTTTCAAATTAAATGGCCTGGTGACATCAGCATAAGGAGTAGATTATTTTGCATTTCCTTCATTAACTTAATTATTTGCCTATCAGTAAACCTCCCCTGAGTAATTCATATTTGAGAGGCTGTGGCCATAAATATCAGGGCCTGCTTGTTTATAACGCACTGTAGATTCGTCTGGGCTTTAATCACCATCTGTATCAGCTGGAGGTTAAAAAGGAGAGGAGAGTGGGACTGTGAATATGTAGGATGGGGTGATATTCATTTACAGTTTTAAACTTTCATTCATGAGCTGGACACATAAAAACAGCATTTCTACATTTTAAATGGTTGAAGTGAGAGAAAGGCTGAACTCATTTTCGATTTTGTTTTATTTCCCTTTTGTCTACAAGTACATATTTTACCAGGAATCTTTGAAGGTCGCACATCCTTCAAACTTGAGTCCTGATATCAGCTGAATAAATTAGATATAATCTATAACAGTTAAATAACATTAAAGACATCAACAACATGACATAAACTAATGGACTAGCTATATGCACCGTTCACAGTTTGCCCTTGTCTGACTTTGACTTTGATGACCTCTGGACAATCATCTGTTCTTCAGCATCCACTCTTGACTACATACTATTAAATGAAATGTGTTCAAATGAGCACAAGTGTCAGCCTGTGACGTTCAGTGCAAGGCTTCCTCATTTGGTTCAACAGCTGTTTTTCAACCAAAATGTTCATGTTAGCATATGAAGTAAAGATTTTGATCACATAAGAAAAATGTTAGTTTGAAATAGTATGCATTTGCAGTTTACAAGCAGCCTTCAAGAAAAATATTAAGTGCAAATAAACTGGAAGAGCATTTTCATGAATTAAGACTTTGACTACAAACATCATGGACAACGAACTCGTCGGGGCTAAGGGATAGTTTTGACATCAACAGCCTTAAGTCTTCAGTCTTTAAACCTGTCCAGTTCATGGACATGCAGACCGCAGCTGCCATTAGCTCTTCATAACCCGAGCCTGATCTTTCGGTCTCCTCCGATCTCTTCTAGGTCGTCATCAGAGTAAGAGCCATGAGAGCTGTAGCTCAACGCGGAGCTGTGCTGCAGGAAGTCCGAGGGGTGAGGCAGACCCACACCTGCGTTAATCGATTTTCTGAACTCTTCTTCATCATCTTCCTCCTCTGCATCCAGATCCTCATCGTCATCGTGTGCACTGCAGCGACTGAGGTCTTTGGGCTTGGTTTCTCTCTTTCCTGACTTACAGCCGTCTGTTTCCAGCTGCGCTGCCTGCTCTTTAGCTTTACGGCTGCGCTTCCACTTCATCCGTCGGTTCTGGAACCAAATCTTCACCTGGTAAATACATCACAATCAGTCACATAAAGTTTGATCCATTAGCATTGGAAATATTCATGAGCTTATTATTGAATTGATGATGAAAATTCTTTTGCTTTGCCTATGTCTTTCTCCCTCATCTCTTCTTTCTCCCAACCTGATTTCATGAGAAAAACGTAACTTCGAGGTGGCGATAAATTTGTACGATACGCTTAGAAAACCACCCCAAACCTAACCATCAGTGGGACGTAAGCAGATCATATGTGCAAACTCATAAAAATTAGCCACCAATTCGCCAAAAAGTAAAGATTGCATGATGAACCTCTGGAACCTTTTCATTGCACAAAGTGTTCTGTAGGTTCTTCAGAATCTTCTTCACACTGCATGAATAAAAAATAGGTTCTGTGGTGAACCAAAAATGGAGCTTCTACAGCATTGTTGCAAAAATGATGAATTGTCACGTGTTGCTTTCTCCTCACCTGTGTCTCAGTCAGCATGAGAGAAGTGGCCACTTCAAAGCGTTTGGGTCGTGATAGGTACTTGTTGAGTTTGAACTGATTTTCCAGCTCTAACAGTTGCTGGCTGGTGAAAGCTGTGCGTGGTCTCCGGCACTTTCCGATTAAACCAGACTGAGGTGCCCCTGAGAAGAAAGTTAGTTGATACAGGAGGTGTAAGACTTGTGCCAAAAAACAAAGACATACGGTGAAGACACCAAGCAGATGCAGCAAACAAGAACACCTCTTGTTCCTCCCCCCTAATAGATAATGATAACAGCTTTACTTCAGTTTATTGTTGATGACAGGGCCGGCAGATATTGCTTTAGCGGGGCAATAAAACACCAGAGAGCACCATTAACTTAATGAAAATTCAATAAATGCTACCAGATAACTGTATTGATGAACCTCATACTGTTTTAAGTGTTTCTTTATAGTTTTCCTGTGGATGAAGGCAGTTTTAATGGAGTTGTCATTTATGATGCTATGAAAAGCCTGAAAATAAAAAACCTTACATTATAGTTCCGTTAGCAGTAAACGCTGCTTCAGTTATGCTAGATAATATTTATAGCTTGTGAGTTGTTTTTGCAGAAAGATAGGCAATGTGAATATTATATGTAATGATTTCTTTTGCCATAATTTTAGGATAGGTTAAGTTTTACATGTAAATATATTTGCAACTTTATTAAATATTAATAATCATTGCGGCAGCTTCACTGAAATAGCTTGAGGTTAAAAAAACAAGTAAATAAAATGTAGGCCTATTTCTGTGTCAACATTACACACATCACAGTAGCATCATTTAGATTTTGTTTGCTTTAAAGTAAGCACTAATAAACATATAAATAGAAGTAAATGTTATAATTCTGCTGAAGGGACATATACCTCTGTAGTCTGCGAGGCGAGGCATTATGAGTCCAGCTCGGAGCCAGTGCTCTAATGGAAATGAACCGGCCACGGCCGCCGCTTTTAGGTGCTCGGGGTACGGCTGCGCGAAACCTGAATACGCGAAGGTGGGATGCTGCGCTCCAAGTGCCGTGATGGAGTACATGGGTGAGGGATACATTCCTGGCATGGACCCTTGGGAAAGAGACGTTAATCCTGGGTGAGAAATGTTCAGCATGCCTGGTTTGGGCATGACCCCTGTGTGGAGCTGGAAAGCGCGAGGAGGAGGAGAGTCTGTCCGTTCGCAGGTCCCGGGTTCGATGTCGGTGCACAATCCCGGCGAATCCTCGCGAGCAGAGCTCTCTGACAACAGAGCGTCTATTCGAAAGTTCCTCGATTTATCCATTGAGAAAAACTTTAGGTATTTAGTATGTCACGAGCTAAATATATTCTGAAATAGTATAAGTCAAAGCGGGCCCCCCCCCCCCTTACACTAGTCTAAAATTATAATTAACTTTCACTTATAGCAAATTTCTTGCCTGACCGTGTGTAATATTGTCTAATTCTTTAAGACAGTTGTGAAAACTGTGTCACTCAATAACTGCGTGTTTTCATCTCTATGCCCGTGATGCAAGGTTATGCCCGGAGCGCGTGCAGACATCAGTTTTTGATTGTCTCGAGCTCCAGCACGCTCCTCCTAAACACTCTCTGATTGGTTCATTTCGATGCCTTTAGAGTTGAGAAACTTCCAATGCTTTCTAATTAATTCATTACACATGCATTTATTTTAACGTCAAGCAATACATTTCACATCTCTTAAGACTTATCGAAATTATAAATTGGCCACACAAACATTTTTTTTCAGAACAACTGATCCTTTACAAATAATTTTAATCCACCGAAAAGTTTGCAAAATGTAGTAGCCTAATTGACAATCTACTGATAAAAGACAATGTGTTAGCCTGTAGATAGGCCTAAGGAAAAAAAAAGAAAACATTGACTTATAAAAACGAGGCACAGCTTTAAAATATCTCAAAAAATGCTTTACAAATTAATTCACGTTGTCGATATAATTTCGACTGGTTTAGCTATTATTAAGTTTTCTTATTTCACTGAGGGTCTAATTTTTGACACTAATTTTGTTTCCATCTATTTAACTTTATTAAACTTGATTTTCCTCAATATTAATTTCGAAGCGATGCAAATAATTGTTTGAACATTTTA
>JAUZSZ010000104.1:9716340-9728808 GCA_034780575.1 Labeobarbus marequensis | reverse complement strand
AAATAAGGCTGTGAATGATGATAGCATAGCTACACATACGTACTGGCATGTGTTATCTGTGTTACTGACAGGCCGGGAAAAAAAAAAAAGATCAATTTTGAATAGTTTCAATTTAAAACAATTTGTTACAAAGCATGTTACTAAAATGATATTAATATCTAAATGAAGTGCCTAAATTGAGTGCCTTTATTTACTGAAATTTAGTGACTAAATTTAGTGAATTAAGTGCCTAAACATTTTCAACTCTCTGTGCAAAGAACTGGGCTGATTAAAAGAGTGACACAAAAGAAGCCTCAAAAGAAAACTCATCTGGAGTTTTGAAAAAAGCATATGAGCAAGTTTCATATGGGCAAAATTGACTGACTGACTGGAAGAATGGGCCAGAATCACATCTGAATGTGTGCAATGTTGTGCATACATGGCACAAAAGACCTCAAGTGGTCAGTGCTGCTAAATGTGCCTTTATGACTGAACAAAATGTCACAAATATTTTTGTTTAAAATGTGTGATTAAAATGAGCAACGTAATTTTTTAAGTAATAAGATATAGTAATAGAAATGGTACCATAAGCAGATCTACAAACAAATGTCCTCTTTCTAAAAAAGGAGATCACAGATGCCTAACAAGCCTGCCAAAAGTGCATGCACTCTGCATTCTGACTGTCCAGAAGGGAGCCAACACTTGTATTCAAGAGACTGTAAAAGAGTCATTGAATGGACAGCTATTCATACACAAATGCAACATGGTGACATGGGCTGCCCCTTTCGTAACTGTCTGACCTCTTGCTCTAGGTCAGAGGTAAAAAATAGCAATGTGCTGTGATTGTGTAGGTTTCAGTATTAAAGCTAAGGTGCTGTCTAATTTCCAATTCCAACCATCCTACTCAGCAAATTTAATGCTTTGTTCAGACCTACCAAAACATAACGTTGCATTGCTGGAATCCACTGAGTAGTTGCATCTTATTTTCATTTCCATTCATAGCCAACCCATTGTTGCACTCTTGTGTCCTTGTGATTGATCAGAGGGAATTGAAAACTTCCTCAGTAACCAGGGCAGTGCAGGTTAACCAGTTCAGGCCTGCGTTGAATCGCTTGATTAATGACGGCTATGTTGGCCAGACATCAAGACAATGGCAGAGGCAAGAGGGGTGTGTTTCGGGATAATTACTGCTAAATCCTACCGTTGTGGAGTTAAAGCATAACAGAAAGTTGAACATATACACGTGCATGTACTACACAAAGAGGATGACCGGGATGGATAATTAGTCCGGAGGAGCTGCTACAAACATCTGTTGCTCCGGAAAAAATGGTGGCAACATCAGGAGCTGGTGGCGCGTCGTGGGTGGTTCTCCTGCTGAGACATATGCACATAGAAAGACACAAAAAAATATATTCCTCAGTTACCAATTATGAGATTATACATTTAAATAAAAAACTACATGAACGAATAACTAAATGCAATTATGAGATTATGCATTTAATAAAAAAAAACTAAATAAAGTGAAATACCAAATATGAGATTATACATTTAATATAAAAACTAAATGAATGAATGAATAAATACATGTAATTATATGAGATTATACATTTAAAAAAAATAACTAAAAGTGAAATACCAATTATGAGATTATACATTTAACAAAAAATGAGATTAAAAAACTAAAACTAAATGAATGAATAAATAAATGCAATATCAACAATGAGATTGTGTTACATGTAATAAAATAAACAAGTAAATAAAGTGCAATGTCAGTTATGAAATTATACATTTCATAAAAATAAATAAATACATGAATAAAGTACAAATACCAACTATGAAGTTATACATTTCTTTAAAAAGTGCAATAATTATGAAATTTGATATTTCATAAATAAAGCTCAATATCATTTTTGTGATATGTAAAGAAAAAAGATACTAATATTAATGTGATTATATACATTTCGTAAAAATAGTAAATAAATAAAGTGCAATACCAATGAGATTATGCACTTCATGAATGAATGAATGAATGAATGAATGAATAAACAAATAAATAGATACTAATTATGAGAATGAATTAATGAATAAATAAATAAATACTTAGGTACTCATCTCTGCAGAGTATAAGGTGATTTGCCCTAGACAAATATTAAAAAGTTAAATCAGAACATTCCATTGGGGCCCTTATTGCTCCCGAGCCACAATAATTTATGGGATATCATTCCAGATTTCTGAACCACAATGTAATAACTTCCAAAGTATAGCCGTATTTTTATTTGTCAGGGTGGAATTTAATTAGCAACACAAAAATCAAACAACATGCACAGAAGGCAGGGCTGAATTGCTGTGCCCTTTGTGTACGGGTATGTGTGTGTTTGGTCAGTCTGGAGATATATAACTGGACAGGCATGATGGATAACTACTACATCTAATCAGCCTCTGTGTTTATCTTCCAGGACCATCCTAGTCAGCTCACAGATTCATCCAGGGCTGTATGTGTGTGCGGCTGTCAGAGGTGAGCAAATTAAATATGACAGTTCAATTAGCCCTGCTTGTCCAAATGCTTGCACCTAATCCAGATGTAGGATAAGCAGCCCCACCCACCAATAGACTATATGTTTTTTAATCAGACAGTCCTCAGACCACACAGCTATAATTCAAAACCATGATTTAAGCCCACCTCACCTTTCAGAATCGTGAACCCATACCTTAACTCACACGCTATGTAAAAAAAAAAAAAAAAAAAAAATTGCATATCAGACAAAATAGCAGTAGGCAGAAACACTGCAAAAACTGATCTTTTACCTTTTAATTCCAAGCAAAATGTACATAGTCTACAAACCAATAGCCGTTTGCTGTACAGAACAACCCTGAAACAAATACCATCTGCATACAGCCTGCGATCCCTTTATGTACTAATTATGTCTGTGCTTTCAAATCATAAACCTGTCATTCATAAATTACAGCATCTGATTTCCATCAGGAATTCATAAAAATATTCTCTTAGATAATGACATGTGCACATTAAATCTCTGTGTTTGTCTGGAAGGTTGTCGTTAAAATTTAATATTTGCTTTGCAAATCTATGCCAATTTGCAGAGTGACTGCATAGGCTGCTAGGTGTATTTAAATGGGTGATGATCTATGGGGGATCAATTCAGGGGGCACAAAAAGGGTCCAAGAAAGCATATTCTCATCCAGAAACAAATCTAGCTTGTGAATAATTTAGTATCTTGCCCATTACTGAACTTGGGAACACTAGTGAAAATGCTGCATTTTTCAAATGCAATATTTTTTTCCATTACAAATTATAGAGGAAAGTGAAAAGTTGAATTAAAAAAATAATTATATATATTAAGAAAATCTGATCGTTTGTACAAGACTTCACTTAATCATCAGGTTTATGATTAGTGATATAAGAGTGCAGAAGAGTGCAGAATTTTAAATATTCATTAGTTTTCATTAGTTTTCAGTAGTGGACAATAAGCTGACCTGTGCAGGGATTAAGTTTTCCTATTATTTTCATACTTGCTTAAAGGTAATGACTGAAAAGTAGTTTGACCAATAGCATGCAAGCATTGTACATAATCAACCTATGGTAGTGTGCAAGAAAGTGGGATCTACCAAGAATGGTCAAAGCAATGCAAATACATACACATATAAATTTTGAGGACAGTAGAGAGCACATCAATAGGAAAACAAAGCCAAAATCCTTCATCAAGCTTACTGTACATTACTGTAGCATACTGTACAACTCAAATTGTACAAATTCACACAAAATTGGCACTTTGTAAAGTAGTTCAATTTTTTGCATGAGATTGGGTTGGTATAACCGTGTCTGTGTAAAGCTGCATGTTGCCACCGCTATATATAGCTGCAGCCCATTTAAGAAATGGTTTTGGTTGTGTACAGCAGTCCGATCTGGTGGGGCCTAAAAGAGGAATTAGCAATCCGTTAACTGGCCGTTCTGTCAGAGGTTTTGACAAGCTGAAAGGGAGGAGCTGTCAAAAGCTAATTTATCTCCTATGGAGCCCAACATGAAATTTCATTCACTAATTAGAACCCCCCACCCCCCCACCCTTTCTTTTCTAGCACTTCGTCACCTCTCCTCGATCCCTCCGCCTCTCTGTCTTCGTCCCGAGGGCGCAACATCACAGTGACAATGCGGCATTATGGAAATAAATAGTTCCATTATGCCGCATTGTGTAGTGGAATTGGACTCGCCGCACTGCTTTAGTGATGGAGGAGGGTTCTACTTTGATTAAGACGGATGATTTATTGAGGAACGGTCGCAACACGTTTGGAGTCAAAACTGCGAAGGTCATACATCCCATATTTGTAGGCACATGCATTCTAAAATGCGACTGTTATGCTAAAGCAGACTACACCAACCATTTTCAATTTGTCATTCACAAAACAATACATTAATGCAGAATCTGAATAAAAAGTACAAGCTATTTTGGTGCATGTATTGCAATTAAACTGTAAAATCAACCGGTTTTTCACCACCTGTTTTGTCCAAATAAGATTTCCTGCACACTTGCATTAGTAAATGCACAATAGTTAAGAAAACTAGTATATCTTGGCGTATTTTTCCTTTGTGCCTGTGAAGATTTCTTTGTATAATGGCTCAATTAGTTTCCCTGCGAATTGCCCACTTAGCATCAAGACAAGCCAGTGCCACCTCTGAAAACAAGCTGGAGTGTTTAACAGCTCATCATTTTTATAGAAGTGGGGGACACCACCATCACAAAGGGTGTACAGCCACTTAAACAAATGCAGCCTGCGATGTCCTTTTCAAGCAGAGTCAACAGATGTCACTTGGTTGCTTTCTACTGAATAGGACTTGAGGTCAATCAGGCAGATAAGAGATTACTGTTTGGGAATCTCTCAATTATCGTCTCGCTGACTGACCCCTGAGAGACACGAGGGAGGAGGAGGAGGAGGAGGAGGAGGAGAAGGGTGGGGGAGGAACGCTGCCAAAATGAGCCCCAGCACAGCCAAAAGCCTGTATTCAGTGGAAGAAGCCATTTATCAGGTTGGTTAACCCTTAAATGCTGTGGTGTGGATGGAGGGTTGGACATTCGCTGCAACTGGACTAGTTAAAACACTGCAGCGCTGCTAAATTGTACATCTGGTCACGCATTAGTTAAATGTCCTGCTGTTCCTATAGAGTGATTAATATGTCCTTTGCAAGCACTGATTAATGCCTAGTTTAATGCCTTTTAGTAATACAAAAACATTTTACATATAGCACAAATACAGTTAAATTGGAACTTATATAAACCCAGACATGGATTTAAGCATTAGACAGATGCTCCAAAGTGAGTCATTTCAAGTATACTTGTATATCAAGTATACATATTGGTATGAAAATCAAGCCTGTAATCTTGGCATTGTACCCTAGAAAAAATGTTTACTAACATATATCACTTGATTTTTCATAATATTAAGCCTATCGTATGATCTTTGAATAATATCAGTCTTTACATGCAAGATAGTTAAAGTGTACCTGAAGTATACTTGCAATAGTTCCACTTTAGCAAATATACTTCAGTTCATCTTTATTTGGACTTCAGCACTACTTTCGCATAATTAAAGTGCATTAAGCACAAAATTAGTTGTTCCAATTTAGCAGACTTTAAGTATACCAGTTTAGTATCTAAAAGTACAATTGCAGGGTATTTTTATTAAATATGGAAATATATATGCAGCATACTTAGCATGAAATGTATTTCAAATACATTTTAGTATATTTATTTTTGACTAGGGTAAGCACCATGCTATACCATTTGAGCTACTAGAAAAAAAAATCATAATTAATTCAGTCTAACAATTCTATATTAAAAATAATATACTATATTATAATTGATTATAATATAATAACACTTGAACAGTCCTATGTTTGATTAATATATAAGCACAGTATCAACTGTTTTTCTTTCTTTTTTCCTGACACACAAAGAAAACTTGAATGGGGATTAATTTCTATTCATTCACTCAAGTTTATTCAGCAACAGTTAGATCATCTAAAATGGTCTTTTGAATAAAGAATAAAATGACAATGAATGCTCTATGAAATCATGTGGCCTCACCCACAAATATAATCTTGCGTACTTGTGTCTCTGAGGTTGTTTGTTTATGCTGTTTGCATTGGTAAAGAGCCATACTGCAGTGTGACTCTTCAATGGGCCCTGGGTAGGTGCAGAGGTCCTCAATGGATAAGCATCAAAGGACAGATTGTCATTTGTCATTTGAAATGGTTGACATTTTAACACCTGGTATTGTTTACAGGTCAGTGAAAACAAATCACAGAGAACTTTAAGTGCGTATGAGGTATTAAAGGCTCTCAGCATAGCCAGCATTTAGAATATATAATCTGTCTTTTATTATATGAAGTGTCAGTAATAGAGACCAGGAGCTTAAGTTCGGAATTGGTCTAAAATACACTTTGATTCAGGATTCAAGTGGTTTTCAAGTGTTTTTCTCTGTTCTGCATATCTGTTTGTTCTGACTAAATTTTATCATGCAAATGTCCTTTGAAATCCTTGAAATGAGCAAATGTGAGGTATTGGGGCTATCTTGAATTCACAATGAGTCCAGCTGGGCTAAACTCAACAGTGAGCATTTTTACTTGTGACCTTGAGTGTGAGAACGATCTGTAGATTAAGTGCAGAAAACATTTGCAATACATTTGGCGAATTTAGATAAACCCACGTTGTTACATAATATTACTAATTTTCTGCTAAAATAAGCAACAGTAGCAAAGTCCTGGTGTTCCCAACGCTGCCGTCTATTTAATCAACATAAGGGCTTGTCTGTGTCACCGTTTCAGGAAAATGAATAAGGTTTACGGTAAAAGGACTCTGGAGGGTGTGTGTGTGACAGTGGGTGAGAGAGAGAGAGAAAGAGAGAGAGAGAGAGAATGTTGGCCAGGGAAAGAATCCCATATCAGACTGAAATATTTCAAAAACTGACACAGATGCAGGGAACAGAAGTGTGTGCGAGTGCATTTGCGTTTATGCCCAACCCCTCTTAGTCTATTGACATGATAATGGGTACAAATTGATGAAGACTTTTCACTCTCGCTCTGACAACAGTGTGGAAGAATACACAAATGTTCCACCACCCACTAGCAGGAATAAATCACAACCCTACGCCTCCTTCTGGGCTGCTTTAATCAACTAATTCCCCCTGCCACTGACAGCCCTAACTCATGCTGTGTCTCCTGTTTTGTCTCATCTCTCTCACAGCCACATAATCCCATCAGTCTTAATCTGTTTTAACAAGGCCTTAATCCACCAATTAGACCCTATCAAACCTCACGTTAAGACGTGGCTGATAAATTACCAGTGTGCTTTAACTGTCACAGGATTAAACCATGTTACAAATTCTGTAAATCCATTCCTAATATGCCTTGATCTGAACTTTAAGAGACCATAGAAATGATCAAACCCATAACCCTTAAATCACACACGAAAAAACTCACATCAAGAACAGATGTCTTGAGCCTAACAACCCAGATTGAGATTATACGTCATGTAGCCATTATCTCAAAAGCCAAAAAGACCATTTTTGTAATATTTTCCTTGGTTATATGAAGGTTAATTTTCATTTCATTATGCAAACATCGTAGCTATAGTGCCTACAAAAGTGTTGTTTTCAAACTTAAATACTATAGAATTTTAGACTACACGAATTTGAATATGACTAAAAGTTAAACTTGTTAAAAACAGTGTTTAACAACAATAAAATAGAAAGTAAAATAATTAAAAAGAAGAGGCCAATAAAGCACTTTGAACTAATGAAACACTAGACTATAAAACTAAATGAAATAAAACAGAACATTTACAGAATATTAAACAAAGTGAGGGTTCCCTGTTAGCTGGGAATACTGGTGTTTTTTTTGTTTTGATTTTTGTTTGTTAAGTAGTTACATGTAATGATTAAGAGATCAAAGAGAGTGTCAACCATAGATATTGCTCTCTGTTCACTGCAAATATACAAAACAGAAAGCAAAAAGATGACAACTGGCATGTTCAAGATTCATAAGATCCAAAACCTGTTTCAAAGAATCTGAATACCACACTAAAAGTGTCTATTTAGACTGCTGAAGAGATTTTAGATCAAGACCACAGTTGTCTCCACATACCAGTGCAATGTATTTTTACAACAAAAAAAAAATTCCAGTTCCAACTCTCAAATAGATGATCATGATCTGTAAACATATTTTAATAAATATGCAATGTTGGCATTTCATATTCTAATTGCATAAGTGAACGAGGGGAAAGTGGAGTGTGTTAATATATTAAATCAATAATTATTTGCATTGATCCATGTCAGTATTGATGATCCCAAAACGCTTTGTGTTTTCCAATCTGCATTCTCAGTGAGATTCAAAGCTTACAGAAGGGTTCTGAGTCCAACGTGTTTATATGGAGATGGAATAATCACCTTCAGAAGTGAAGTGACTGGAAAACGGTCACAAATAAATGGAATCAATGTAATCAGCTAACAGCTGAATGCCATTGCCAGTTTCACACCATTTGTGTTTTAGTTGCTCCCAGGGGCTCCATCTAAACCCAGCATAGGAAATATTCTTAATTAGATTACATAAGAAATATAATTTCTTAATCACACAGCGTGCTTCATCGTATTGTAAATAAGTGACATTTTTTCCTACTCTAAATTTTCCATTATTTATAACTGTATTTACTTGTGTTACTCTGCTAAAATATCACCCTAGTGCAATCCGTTTCTGCACAAAATAGACACAAAATAGAATATATGGAGAATTAATGCTCATAGGTGTGCAGAATATTAAATGCATCTTTTCAAAAATAACTGAAAGCCTGTCATATTTCCTCTTTTCAAAACTATAGGCTACTAAAAACATAGTAGTAAGGTAAAACACGAAAGACAATCAAATACACTGTAAGCATGAGACCCAGGGTTGTTGGCGAAGACGTAACCGTGGCAAACCTTAATCAAAGTGTAATTCATTCCACTGTGTGTGTATGAGCTACAGAGTTAAGGTCACTCTAGTGATTAATTAGGACATGGAAAGAGGTACGACGTCACTTTGAGCTTGCTGACCTTGATGGTTGTAAATCTGTTGATATATAATATATAATAAAACATATTTCTTTGTGATGGTCTGAGACCTGTTGGCCACTGCTTAGTGGATTCTTTGCCTAATTTCATCAGCTGCATATAAATATTACACACATGTATTCCAGCAGAATGTGAACCTGGAAACAGGATTATTATGTGTTTGCATATACTATACATATGCTGTATTGAAGAAGCATGGATTTGAAAATATGAGAGAAATATTCACTATTTTTCAAAGCATAACAATAAAAATTAAAATGAAAAAAGCTTTGAACTGACACACTCGATCGAGTCCTGGTTAGTACCGCTCTGTCTTCCACAATGCTTCCTATCCACTCTATATTGTACATACAAACTTTTTTTTTTCCTTAAAAAAAGGTCATTCTGAAATTTTCAGTGACTAGTTCTTAAAGTTTTCCAATCTTTAGTGTTGGTTTTTGCTTTGTCCCACTAGCAATTTTTGCTGGAATTTGTTGCCAGTGCCAGTGGGGTAAGCAAAATAATCTTGTTTTCTGTTTGAAATAAGATTATTTTGCTTACCCCATTGGCAGATTATTTAGTTTGTTCTTAGCAAAAACTCACTTAATTTTGACTTATTTTTTTCTGAAAACAAAACCATTTTTACTTATCTAGAAAATCCTTCTTGATTTAAGAATTTTTAGATATCTGGGCTGGAAACAAGAGTTAGAAAACCTTTTTTTTTCAGTGTATACAGTGCATATTGCTATATTTTTTCATTCATCAACCCAAAATCCATATAGTGGTCACCAAGGTTTTTTTTTTTTTTTGTTGTTGTTGTTGTTGTTGTTGTTGTTTTTTAAGTCTTAATAGCCATGCAGCTTTTAGGAGTAAATTTGGGTCTGCATGCATTCACACATTTTCACTTTAAGTTGATTTCTTTCTTTTTCTTTTTCTTTTTAATCAATTATTTCACATAAATAAGTTGTCTTACAAATATCATATATATCATAAATGATACATGAAAATTCTCCATAAACAGCAAGACTATACTGTCCCCTAGTGGTGTTTTTGCCACAATGCACAATGGATCAGTTGCTATGTTCAGAAAAAAGAATCCAGCACGTATGCTGAGCATTTTGCATTTTGGAGAAGGTGAATAACAATGACATTTTCTTAAGCTATTGCTATAGGATGCCTTTGTAAATCAGTCTGACTGTGCTATCTAAAGTGATACACGGGAAACATTGATTGGACCAATTCAATTTCATTAGAAACCATCCTTTAAAATTGTAATGTTATATGATTTTTTTGTCACTCTATATTTATCACTGTGAAGACTGACATACCAATAACAGAGGCTTCCAGATCAACAAATGTGGCTCACTGGACGCGTTTGCCAGCACAGTTCTCACTGAAGAAGGTGGTAAAGGGGTCATCATGTTCATCAGCAGCTGGAAATCTGGCCAGAAAGAAAGAAAGAAAGTAAGATGAATGGTTTTGTTCTTTTTGGTCTGTCAGTTAATAATGCAGTTGTGTCTTTTAAGCCTTTAATACCAAGATGTCTGATTTAAACATTTAAACTGACTTAACTTTTTTAGCTACAGTCATACGTTGCAAACATGGAAGATCATAATTGATGTTCTGTCTGTAAATAAATGACCAGCTTAAAATGCCCAAACTTTCAAGTCAAGCAGATGGAGAAACAGGTTCATCCAGTCACAGTTACTGCAACAGAACAAGTCAAACACCAGAAATGTCAATAGTGCTATTAAATTCTGAGATGTATGATGAAGGTGTTTATTCAAATATTTCAGGAAAATTAATAAAAAATGTCAAAAAAATATTTTTTATTGCATTTGCATATTCTATGACAATTAACCATGCAGTAAACTTGAAATAAACATTTACTACTGATTGAAAAATCTGCTTGAAACAAGATAAAGAAAAATCTATAACCTTTCTACCAAAAGGTTTTTTAAATGCACTTTTTATTCGGATTATGCCATGTTTGTCGTTTATCTTTTACAACCACTAGGGGCCAGTATAAGAATTTATCCCATTTTAAGAGTTCACATAAAGTTAACATTAAAATTAAATGAGTTTAGAAAGTGACAGTAGACATATGGAGTCAGTATTTATCTGTAGGAAGAAGAAATAAATTACCAAACAATATATAAACCAACAGTATACAAATGTGAAGAACATTATATTCTGAAATCCAATCCCGTCTGAAAACCAATGACACATATATGTATATATTTTTGTAAGTTATTTAGTTGTAATAACAATATATGCCCGAGGAAGGCTGGAAGCAGAGCATGAAACAGTGAAATTCAATCTTCTTCACACATTAAGAGTAAAAGTCTTACCTCTGACGTAAAGTGATCCCTGTACAGTCATGTTTAACAATATATTGCTTTAAAGGCACTTTTGTAAACTGATACATGTAGTCACAGAGACATAATATTGATAAGTAACTACTGTAAAATCTTCTTAATTCTGTTCACATTCAAACAGGCTGTGCCTAAGCAGAAGATACTCAGGCTAATGTTACAAGAAAAAGGACATGATGCAGTTTTCAGGAAGCCACATAAAAGAAAAATTTAAGGTACATAGTTCTCAGTATCTATACAAGTCAATCTGAGCATCTATTGTATTACTATATTTCAGTCTCTTGCAGCAAACCTCATTCAGAGCACACACAGAGGATATCGCATTACTCTCTGTAATAAAAGGAGCCATTATTAATTCATGAAAGTGGTTCCTCTGCATGAGTAACCTACAAATTTTTTTCTTAGATATGTGCTTCTTTGTGTTGAGAAGACATCAAGCAAGATTTTGCACATGTAAAGGCATACAGTTTGCTCAGCTGTGCTTTTGTCAATATGCTCCCTCTGAGGATCAAAGGAGCTTTTTGTCATATTGTTCACCCGTCTATTCAAATTCATAACTTGCACTAACAATAAACTATTCCTGTGAGTGTAGGAGGTGCTAACCTCATTTTTCTTTTTGTCTTCCTCCTTTTTCCGCCTGAAGATAGTATCGACATCAGCGGCTTCTCCGATTACAAAGAACACTGTTACCGCATGATGCTCCAGGTATAAATATGCTCTGTGTCAGGTTTTGACACATTTAGAGCTTCATCCCGAACCCTGAGCATCGGCTGGAAGACAAAATACAATATGGTAACATATATCAACTTTTCATCTGTTACACATTATTTCAGTATTCGTATATTTAGTCTGTATGATTAAATAAATTAATATGAAAGTAAATAATTCTCAATCTGCAGCGTGAGTGCATTTCCGTCCATGTTGGCCAAGCTGGAGCCCAGATTGGAAATGCATGCTGGGAGCTTTACTGTCTGGAGCACGGTATCCAGCCGGATGGACAGATGCCCAGTGATAAGACAAT
>JAUZSZ010000104.1:9666580-9678502 GCA_034780575.1 Labeobarbus marequensis | reverse complement strand
GAGGTCTGAGAGACCTCTGAAATCAAGTTTTCCAGCAGCAATAACACACACTCAAAGGAACGGCTGAAAAATAAAAAAATTACTTTCTCATCCTCATGCTGCTTTAAACCTGTATGACTTTCTTTTTTTCTTGTGCAACACAAAAGGAGAAATTCTGAAGAACGCTTTTTTCATTCATATTAATATACCGCTCAAGAACCATAAAAGTATCATAGTCTTTTATCATAAGTAGAACATGCAAGTCTGTGCAGCATCTAAGAAGTCTTCTAAAGCCATACAATAGCTTTGTGTGAGAAACACAACAACCTTCAGTAGTAAGTCAGTATGCAATGAAAATCTTGAGATCCGATGGAGCCGACGGACTTGAGTTTGTGGTACTTTCTGACTCTCTATCACTTTCGGTCAAGTGTCTATTGTCCTATTCAAAAACTTTTTAAAGATTATCTTGACAGCCATGCTAACACTACTTTGAAAATTCATGAGGGAAGTGTTGATTCAATTATTTTTCAAATACATTAATAAAGTTTTTAAATAGTCTGAAAAATTAATTAAATAATCAGACTGATCAGGTCCTCAGGTTCAACCTGACTCAATAATCCATTACCAGCCAATTTAAAATTCACAAAGCTATTATTTAAATTAAACAAACTTTGAATATAGCGCACTTTCATGATACATTTATGGTGCTTTTGAGCTCCAGAATCCACTAACTGTAATTGCACAGAAAAAATGACCAAAGAAAAAAAATATTCCACTAATGAAATAAAGTCATACAGGTTTGGAAAAAAATAAGGGTGAGTAAATACTATTCCTTTAAACTAACAACTAACATTGTTTGTTTCTGGTACTCACTGTGCATTCTGGACCTTTTGTGTGCGTGTGTGAGGAATACGGCTCAGCTCCTTTGCAATGATGTGCTGGGTGATTTCATCCTGCCAGGAGAATCCTGTTCACAGGCACACAAATACACAAATCAGCACAAACAATGTGAGCACGTACATGTAAAGCATGTAAAGTAGTACTTATACTGTACACAGCACATGCCTTGCCAGAGTCTTTATTTCAGGAGTGAGTCAGCATGCATGTGCTTTTTCTTGAAAAAAAGTCTGAAACCTGATATACTCAATCCTGTCTGCATTGCTTTGTTTGTTAGCCTTTAGTATCCTAATGGATAATCTATTTCTTCGTTACTTCATTTGATATTATACTAAATTATACTATATTTTAATTTTGATGCACACTCCATTAGATACAGCAGCAGATGACAGTACTTCTATTCCAAAATCTGGTAATATAATGATTCAGAAAATAAATGAAGTGTTAAATATTAAAAATGTGGGAGGTTTTGTTGTCAGTACCATCATAAAATCAGTGTAATGTAATGCGATATATCCTGATAGATAAAATGTTGAAAAAAATTGGTTTTCTTTTTCATTTTAAAATTTTTGTTTCTTTATTTTATTTGTATTTAAAATCAGTCAAATGTAATAAATTAACCAACAAAAATTATGTTGTTAGCAAATTGTTTAAATACATTTTTGCACATTTACATTTGGATGTTTGCTCTAGCCAATGAATACGAGTAACAGGGAGTTAAAAGGCAAGGAGTAACAAAGCTATCAGCTATTTACTGTCGCAGGATGTCAACTGTGAAAGTAAACGTCATTCATGCTTTGCTTTAGAGCTCCAGGAAAGCACTGTCTATTTTTGGTGCTCATGTGTTTTACTAACATCCAGAATTCCATAACATCCAGAACTATTATTATTCATTGATTTGTAATCATATTTGCATATCCTAATTTTTCATATTTTCGAAAAATAAAAAGCACAACAATAATAACATTATCACCGTAAACGTGTGTGTGTGTGTGTGTGTGTGTGTGTGTGTGTGTTAGCCTAAAAAACCTGAAATAATAAATATTATGTGGCCTGGCCAGAGAGGAAGACAGCTTAATAAACAAACTAAATAATGTCTTAATGAATCTGTGGTTATGTTTTATGGTAGGGGCTAGAAAATATTCCTAGCCCAGTATAAAAACAACAGAACGCAATTTGAAAGTCCCCACCATGACACCATGTGAGTGTGTGTGTGTGTGTGTGTGTGTGCGTGTGTGTGTGTGTTTACCCTGAAGCATCAACTCTTTGAGCACTTCCTGCAGTCTCTGAAGAACAGAAACAGAGACCTGGTACTGAACCTGGTCATGTCTGGAGCTCCGGCACTGTCCAAAGAGCTTGTCTGTAACACATACAAACACAAACCATTTAGATTTAGAACACCGAGGAAAAAATCTGCAAAGGAAACCTCTTTTCATAATATTCTGTGTAAATGATTAAAAAAAAACAAAAAAATGTTAAAAAAGTTACTGATGTCAGTATAAACGACATCAGAATAATTAAATATAAAACAACATCTTAAACACTCATACATAAATACAGCATGACTACGAAGCACATTAAAATGTCACAGACAAAATAACCCATATGTGAAAAATGAGCCAGTTTCTTGACTAATAAGCACCCATAACATATTCAACCCACCCCACACAGACACTCTCATACACTCACATCCCACACATATACCACTGACTCATCCCTGACTAAACCTCCAGTTGTGTGGTTTAAAAAAAGCCCTTGATCCCTTCACGCAGATGAGCTCTAAACATGAACCCAGCCATTTTCTATATCTCAGGTCTGTCCATGAACATAACTCACCGCTATTTATAGTACAGATGGAGATGTGAGAGCACTTTGGGGGAGATAGATCAGTTGCCCTGGGGCATGGAAATACACAGTACATTATTATATTGCAGTAGAAGTGACCCAGGAGAAACTGATGTCACACTATCACTTCAGCAAAAGAAAGACGTACAGTTAAGGAGTAACACACACAATACAAAATTAATTTCTGCCTCTCATAATATATAATGAATATTCATAACAGACC
Organism: Labeobarbus marequensis; assembly: GCA_034780575.1. Lineage (NCBI taxonomy): Eukaryota > Metazoa > Chordata > Actinopteri > Cypriniformes > Cyprinidae > Labeobarbus > Labeobarbus marequensis. The sequence continues at coordinate 9,675,558 of JAUZSZ010000104.1, read as the reverse complement.
TTTTTCAGGGGGTGCTGCAAATGACTGACTATACATTGGCTAAGCATAGACAGACACATAAATACATATAAGCTGCATACATAAAAAATAAATAATTGTTTGTAAGAATCTATTTTTGAGCAAATTTCTACAGTTAAAATGACAGAATGAGGAAGAAAGTGAAGGCTTTTGGAATCTCTCTCTTTTTTTTTTTTTTTATAATAATAAACCTCTAACTGAGGTTTATTATGTCTTATGCAAGCTTGTTTCCGCCATGGAATAAAATAATAAAAAAGGAAATTGTGACTTTTATCTCACACTTTTATCTCACTTTTCCCCCCTAATAATTCAGAATGGTAAGAATTGTGAGATTTAAACTCAAAATACTGATAAAAAAGTCTGAATTGTGATGAATAAATTCACAATTGCAAGAAAAAAGTCAGAATTGTGAGATAAAATTCCAAAATTATATATATATAAAACAGAATTGCAATAAAAGTAATAAAAAGGGTTCTGATGAAAAAAAAAAAGTCAATTGCAAGATATAAACTCAGAATTGTGAGATGTAAACTGGGAACTGCAAGGAAAAAAGTCTGAATTTTTAATTTATACAATACACAATTATGAGTTTAGATCTCACATACTTTGTTTCTTGCAATTCTGAGAAAAAAAGTCAGAATTGTGAGAGCTGCAATTACCTTTTTTATTTTTATTCAGTGGTGGGAAAAAACAGAATTGCGAGAAGTAAACTCAAGAGTTCTGATAAAAAAAAAGTCAATCACATGATATAAACTCAGAATTGTGAATTGTGTAAACTGGGAATTGCAAGAAAAAAAGTGCAAATGTTGAATTGATTATCTCACAATTCAGAATTTGTTTCTCACAATTCTGAGACAATACGTCTGAACTGTGAGATATAATCTCAGAATTATGAGGAAAAAATGTAGAAATTAAACAGTACAAGCAGCACCAGAGTATCTTATATAGAAGGTGAATAACTCCTTTTTTCTCTTTCTCTATTTTATTGCTGTGTCTCTTCTCATATTCAGTGTAATACAAACACGTATTGGAGGTGTCAACTCAAAAGAGATTGGACTGGGAGCAAACTGCTTTTCACTGAAAAAAGAACTGTTCCATCATTTTATGAGACTGGGAATACGGAAGCCTTGACCAAATACAGCAACCCAAGACCCGGCTAACCGTCACTGCGCACACAACTCTCTGAAATGCATTTCAAAGAGCGTCTCATATTTGTGTAACCTCTTTTGAATTTGCAGGTATCCGTGTGGCTATATATGTGCGCCTGAGTGTGTTTGGATGCACGACAAAGACGTGAGTCTGTGCGTAAGCAGCGGGTAGTGAGTCATCAGTGATTGTGGGGGCGTACACCCAGCTTCCATGGGCTTGATGATGTCACCGTTACCAAGGGGACATGGAACAGAGGTGGGAGGGCCTTGACGGTGAGAGAGAAGAGCAGGTGACAGAATACTAGTGGTTCATGGCTGTGGTAATATGTACACAGGTAAATCCCTGAGAGGAGTTGAAAATAACAGACGGAATGTGAATGATTCCACTTTGGAATTTTCAGGTAACTGCATTGAAACACAAAAGCAGTATGGGGCCATATGAATATAGTAAGGAAAAATACATAAACATATAAATATGTAGTCAGCACTGATAACTTGCACATTTAGAATGTCCTCAAAACTCTGAAACCACATGATTTATTTTAATATTTAATAATGGAAATTAACAGAAAGGTATAGCATTAATAATAAATAAAAAATGATGTAAAATGAGGATTAAATATTTAAGATTCTGCACTACTTCCAAGTCACTAACCAAATAAGCACATTTCTGACAATGGCATCTTTGTTCAGATTGTCAGATGTTCTTGATTCCAGGAAGCACAAGATGCTCTTTGGATCATTCTCATATCATACTGGTTTTACATCATTACGTTTTACACAAACTTCTGAAGTTTGTGCAGCTGTAATTCAATTCATTTTTAACATTTCATTCAAATTTTTATACTAATAATATAATCTGTAATGAAAACAAGAAGCACTTTACAATAAGGTCCTATTCATTAACAGTAATTATTGCATTAACTAATGTTAACTAACAATGAGCAATACATTTGAAACAGTATTTATTCATCTTTGTTAACGTTAGTTAATAAAAACACAAATGTTCATTGATACTTAAGTTTTTGCACAGGTCTATGAAATAATGTTAACAAATACAGTTTTTCAATTTAATAATGCATTAGTAAATGCTGAACATTACCTAGGATTAATAAATGCTTTATTTTTCATTGTTTATCATGTAAACTAATGTTAACAGATGAAACCTTATTGTAAAGTGTTACCAAAAAAAAAAAATTAATTTAGAAAATAATGCAAAATACTAGGATTTTCCAGAGTTTTGGAACCCATTGTATCTTCATGTGGATATCTATGTAAAATGCTGATACAAATAACATAAACATCCGCCTCCAGTATACACTAACACAATCTTTGTTACTGCTGACTAATATGAAAAGAGTGAAAGTTCCTGCAGTGTAAATTATTTAGCTGTGTGCATGTGTCTCCTGTTGCGTCGTTGCACTAGCAGAGCTGCGGTGTCAAGCGATGATCCGGAAATCACAATTAGATCATCAAGAGCAAGAAATAAAGAGACAGGACGCGGAAGACAGAACCATGTCCTTGTTTCTGAACTTATGATTTACTGTATCAATATGATATTGTCTCCCTATTGCGATACTCACCATCAGAGCAGAACTGCTCCCTAGAGCACAGCCTCTTCTCAAACAAACAGCCTGTGTGCAAGAGACAGAAAGAGAGATGAAGAGGGAAAGGAAAACATAATAAAACATTTAAACTGACATCTACTGAAAACCTCAATGCATTTTTGTCAATGGAGATATAGCAGACCATTTTCAAGTGATGTCTTAGTGACCTTTTCTTCACCGACACATTCATCTCAGCTATAAACCAATGTGTCAAATCTGTCTTTACAACTTTCTGACTCTGGGACAAGAGTTATAGCTCAAAAACACAATCCGAAAGCATATTGAATCAAGATGAATCAATGACAAGAATCATTCATCCATGATGGCCTATGATTGCAGTGGCTTGTTTCCCCTAAGATGCAGAACTGCTGTGTGGACAGATAGAATGAGGAGGAAAGCTCTGGGCATGTGCTGAACACAGCTGATAAAATAAAAAGGAAATGTAACTGCCAGCGAGCATGACCTGACTATGCTTGAGCATGTATATGGGAGTGTGTATGTCTGTTTGTGTGCCTGAATGTGTGTGTGTGTGTGTGTGTGTGTGGGAAACGCCAGGCTGGCCAACAGCACTGCTGTCAGGGGAACCGAGCAGGACAAACAAAGATAAAGAGTCAAGCTGATAAAGATGGAGAGAATAAAGTGGCCTAAAAACAGATTTAGACAGTTAAAAAGGATTGGGCTTTTGGTGAAATAATTCTAAATGAAATTATATACCAGATTAGGGCTTTTCACACTGCGCTTAATCCCAGATTATCGTCGTTTCAGCGTTTGAGGGGAAAAATGTCAAATAGTGACAGAAAACCATTTAGATGAAGAGACCGTTTCATTTTTACCTTTGAAGTCCGAGGAGTCCATTCAGGAAAGACCAGCAAGGGCTGGCGCAAATCGTGGCAGTGTTTAAAACGCAAATGTTCAAACAGGAACACTGCAAAACACCAGTTAATGAACAACACCCAGGCCGGGATTAAAGATAGGGTAGACTATATGCATGTATACATATGGTCCTGATTTATATACCATGAAAGAACCATAAAATGTTCGTCCAATCATAGCATTCGCACTACCTGCCTGTCAACCTATGAATTTGCATACCTCCGCACAGCCAATAGCGAGAGTTAGGGGTGTGGCTACTGTAGCAGGCTGAGCCAGAGGATGTTTAGCCGGTGTGGAAAAAGAAATTCAGTTTCCATTACAGAAGTGCAAACCAAAATTACCAAACCAAAAAACGACTTACCAAAATACACAAAAACAAAGAAGGTATGCTAAACGTAAAGTTAAAAGTATTCCTAATATGTTGGACCTTTTATTGAAAGCAGCCCATTTTACCTGATTAGACATTCCTTTTGATTTTTATAGGTAGATGGGCAGTGTAAAACATGATTCGGTTTACCAGGGATTTAGAATGATCCACGGTTAACTATTTCAAGTGTGAAAAGCCCTATTATGTGCTAAAAGTGTTAAAATAATAAAAATACTGAAGGACTTTGAATAATATTGAAGAGTGAAGGTTACAGAGCACAGGTCTAACAAACAGCTATTTCTGAAACACACTCCAGTTTACTTTGATAAAAATGGGAAGTGTAAAGTTTGCTCATTATTTATTTCCACAAGCAATTTAGAAATGGAACAGAATGTGATGTTAACCTCTCATTTCCACTTTCCACTGATGACTTATCACATCAGTGAAAATCACCACGGTAGTGTTTTACTCACGCTGGATTAATGATTAAAAGCACACAGAATTCTTGTAAACAACATAATGAACAACACCAGCCATTGCCAAGGTTTAGTCTCAGACAAACAGGTGCAAATCTAAACTCAAACTGAAATGATTTATTATTAAATATGTTACGATAATAAGCAATATATTTGCACAAAATAATCCAATCAAGCTGCCTGTGTAAATTTGTATCAGGCTAAAGCAGCAACCACCTTTACTCTAAAAATAAATGAATAAATAAACATGTTTGTCAATATACATCAACATCAGCCCTCAGAAAATGAGAGGAAATGTTATGAATAAGGAAAAACTCTTGCAAAGAGTGCAGAAATATTATACATTTGGGGCTATATAATAAAGAGGTAAATAAATAACTAGATAAACATGGCGCTGTTCAGAGCAGCCTTAACCAGGCTGTGCAAAGGGCAGCTAATAAAAATTCATACCATTCATAAATGTCAACAGTAAACACAACCTCATGAACAACGCACGAATCCCAACAACCTCACGAAAACCTTCGTCCAGTAAACAAACTGAGCGCAATCTCGAGACTATTGATCATTTTAAAAATGTATAAGACGTAGTAGATGACAGTATTACAGAAATATTTGCAAATGGGTCACTCCTCCAATGTCGCCAAGGATACAGAGAAGAGTGATTTCTATTGGTCAGAGCAGGGATGGAGAGTAAAGAGTACTTCTGTTAACCAGATAATGCTTGCATAGAGGAGGATGATATATACCTAACCTACAATAAAACAGAAAGTGGATAGTTGCTCTCAAAGTAAACAAATATGAAAATTGACCCTCTCCATGGTGCTGAAACGATGCTCTTCACTGAACGACTCCTTGACTTCATACCGTCCTTTCCCACCAGTTGCATGATAACGCTGGAAGCACTTTAATTCACGTCTATAACACTTCTGAAGCATGTTTAGGAGGACAAGTGTTCACAATGGCAATAAAGAAACAAACACAATATGCAAATATTCTCAAAAAGTGATTTTAAAATAATGGCACGCGCATCCATATGAACATCCAATCTTAAACGTGATCCCATATGTCACAAAATACACTAAATCACCCACGAGTAGAATCGTATAAATATGGCCATATTGTAATTGTCATATAGGCCTGAACAACCACACCACTGCACAATGAAACTGACAATATTTCTTTTCTAGCGATATTAACACCTACCGTATTTGCCTGCCATCCCAAGCTGGCAAAACACGGACATCAAAACCAGGGCTCTCCATACTCGTGGATGCATCATATTAACTATCCACGGGATTGAAGTCAACGCGTTGTTTTATCGCCCTCCGTCGAGAAGTTAAATCCACATTTTGTCTGTCGGTGCTAAACGCGTGTAGCACAAGTGATGGACGCGTCAGCTGAGACAAATTAACTGTAGGCTTTCGTTTTAGGCAGTAATAAACATACAGAGACATTAACGAATGTCCTGAATTTCTGGTGCGGATCTGGAGCACGATCCTCCTTCATCGGTGTGGCGGGGACCCGCAATTACGTCATATGGAGACCAGGAGGTCTTGCGCGCAAAATGAAGGAAGGGAGCCAGAGCCTATAGGCTATACATCTGAGTCCTGGTTTACCTCTGAACTGAAAGAGTGTGCAGCATGCGTGGCTGTCTGTTAGTTACAGCATTGACTGCAGAAGATGATGAATTCCTTCTGTTGCGGTTATAGTTTCCCTCCTCCCACGAAGAGACTGAGGTGAAAAGGAAAATGGCATAACATTTCACTGAGGAAAGAGTGAAGATGAGGTAAATCCATGTCCAGTGACAAATGTTAACCACACCTTTATTTGGAATCATACAGAAATGTTTAACATGAAACATCCACTACATGCTTCTATTGCATTGATTATATATTGCTTTGTATAACCACAGTCTAGCAAAACCGTGGTTAACTTGTGGTTTTATTTGTACTAAAACCATTGTTAAATTTCGTGAGGGCTGGTCTCAAATGGCAATAACTGAATGCAGGTGTATGCTGAGTGGCCATTTTAAAATGAATACAAACTAATGTCACATTTGATGTATTTGGCAACGTTTCTGTTGTTTAAAAAAGACACGCACAAAGTCCTATTTTAGGCTTATGGCTGACAAACATATGATAAATGAGTATTTGCTAGGCTATATGTTCCCGTTTGTGTGGCATAGGAAACCACTGTCATCATCATTTATACGTCACAATAATCTACCACCAATTGAGAAAGTAACAACAAAACACGTCATTTTTACACGGAAATGCACTCATTAAACTGAGCTGGGGTGCCACCGACTGTCCGGGTATTGTCAGTGCAGTATTATTCTCATATGCACTGTGATTGCTTTGCCATTGGACTGTTGCAATATACGTTTAAAATAGTAACCGTATGATGCACAATATATATTTTTTATTACTTTGCAATGCACAATATTTAGCTCCAAAACCAAATGTTCGAAAAATTGATTTTTCCAAACTCTCCAACATAATTTGATCAATCATTCTCTTCATTTTTTTTTTTCTAATGAAATATGTGACCCTGGACCACAAAACCAGTCATAAAGGTCAATGTTATGAAATTGAGATTTACTGACAATTTAGGCCAGGGAAATATGTTTCACACTATGCAAAAAAGGCAACATGCAAAAGCTTTAATTAAAGCCATACTAATCTGGACATCATTTAGCATTATCATTGATATTATGAAAGTAAAAGCAAGTATAGCGCATATTTAATCAATACAAATTTATAAAAAAAAAACATACCCTGGACCACAAAACCAGTCTTAAGTGTCAATTTTTCAAAATTGAGATTTATACATTATTTGGCCGAGATACAACTATTTGAAAATCTGGAATCTGAGGGTGCATAAAAATCAAAATATTGGGAAAAACACCTTTCAAGTTGTCCAAATTAAGTTCTTAGCAATGCATATTACTAATCAAAAATTAAGTTTTGATATATTTATGGTAAGAAATTTACAAAATATCTTCAGTGAACATCATCTTTACTTAATATCCTAATGATTTTTGGCATAAAAGGAAAATGGATAATTTTGACCCATACAATGTGTTTTTGGCTATTGCTACAAATATACACCAGCGACTTAAGACTGGTTTTGTGGTCCAGGGTCACATACATTATTTACTTTTCTTGCTTGAACTCAGAATGTCACAAGATTAATCATGATTGGGTTGTAATTTCTGTTTAAAAAAGCAAAACCTAAATAGGGAATGAAACTTCTATTATCATTTACTCACCCTCATGTCAACCCCAAACTGTATTATTTTCTTTCTTGCTTTTTTTGAAGAGTCCAGTTAAGAAATATAAAAACACTGTCCCATTGACCTTCACTGCATGGACAAAAAACACAGAACTAGTTTTCAAAATATCATATTTTCTGTTCCACAGAAGAAGAAGAAGAAAAAAAACAAGGCCTGCATAAGACCAAATAAAAGTTGAATAAATGATAGCAAAATTGATCTGAGCATCTGTTTTTGAGTGGAAAAAAGTTGCATAAGCCACAAATCAATATGACACGATCTACGATCAATCAGTTCCAAAAAGAAATACAAAACCTGTGCTAATTGAAAGAACACAAGTTGATTAAAGGATTAAATTCAATATTTGATAATAACATAACATAACAAGAAATTTATAAGCAGTAGGCCAGTTATTTTTGACCAGGAACACCACAAGGATAACAAAAAAAAATCCCAAAAAAGCACAAAAACTATCAATTTTTACTTGTTATACCCTGTGTGATAAAAGTCAGTAAGTTTTAGTTAAATGCAATAAAATTAAAGTCTTTTGAAAACAAGAAAATTACCAGAATACACCATGAGGGTTAAATCTAATTTCAGATTCAAATAATATTTCAACTAGAAGACTGGTTTAAAAGAGACATATCCTTTAGTTATTTGTGCAAAGGTGAAAGACAAAGTTCAGAATTAATGTTGAAAAGAAACTTTCAGTAACTTAATTATAAAAATGGCAACTCTTTCAAATCGAACATTTTAAATAAGCCAAAACCCATGTAGAATTGTCAAAGTAATGTTATTTTTACTGTGGTAAAAGAGCTCTTCCTGGTAAGCGTCCTCTTGTACGAAAAGAAATGACAGCACATTCTACGTGACGTGACCTGTGCCACCTCACGCTCCATACATTTGCTCCACCCAGCTGCTGGAAACCAGACCTCATGACAGCTGAGGAAGCAAGGTTTAGAAAAGAGAGAGAGAAGTGGCCACCGTGTGGGTACAGTGTGATAACAGTGACTGAAAAATGTGGGTGGGGGCAGATGGGGTGCTAGCTACACTATATATAGTCCAGCTTCGCTGCTTGACCCTCATTCTACCACACAGCCTTCAGCGAAGCAGCATTTGCACACCATACAAACCTTAAAGGCCCAGTCATGAGCAAGACATATTCAGCTTCAGCCGAGACGGCTTCCTCTTACCGCCGTACCTTCGGCTCCGGCC
>JAUZSZ010000104.1:9603119-9614180 GCA_034780575.1 Labeobarbus marequensis | reverse complement strand
GTGTGCATCTAGGTTAACTGCTACAGCAGTCACTAGACATCTGGTGGTCTTGAACATGCATCATGCCCCCTACGTCTGCTATAATGTGGCACACTGGATGCACAATTCACAGATGACAGAATCAGGTAAACACCTATCCAGCTGTAAAAAGTAAAAAAAAACAGCATAATGCTTCTATATTGTGTACTGCAGATATATAAAGGAGAAAACATGCATGGTACTGTCGTGAAGACTGATGGGGAAGAGAAAAAATTGTTGAATATTGTTAGTTTTGTTGTCTGTTGTTTATTTTTGTTGTTTGTTGTTTTGTTGCACAGAAAGCATTCTCGTAGCTTCTCGTAGCATTTTGGTTGAACCACTGATGTCACATGGACTATTTTAACAATGTCCTTACTACCTTTCTGGGCTTTGAACATATCAGTTGCATTGCTGTCTATGCAGGGTCAGAAAGCGCTCAGATTTCATCAAAAATATCTTAATTTGTGTTCTGAAGATGAACGAAGGTTTTATGGGTTTGGAACGACATGAGGGTGAATAATTAATGAAAGAATTTTCATTTTTGGGTGAACTATCCCTTTAAGAACGATCCCTTATTTAAAACGGCTACTCTCTCATTTAAGGGATAGTTCACCTACAAATAACAATTCTATCATCATTTATTCCCACTTACATTGTTCCAAACCTGTATGACTTTTTTTCTTGTGTAGAACATATTAGAAGGTATTTTATGAAATGTCTTGCTGTGTTTTTTTTTTTGTCCACACATTTGAAGTAAACCGTCTAAATTAGACAACAGTCAAATAAAAGGGTTATATTACTAACATTCTTCAAAATATCTTGTGCTCTACAGAAGAAAGTCCTTCAAATGACACGAGGGTGAGTAAATGATGACAGAATTTTGTTTTTGGTGAAATATCTCTCTAAGAAGGGTCTTAACCATTGGATAAACAGTGTGTTAGTGAAAAATTAAATGGCTCTTTATAACTTGATGAGCTTTGCCACTGAATACTTCACTCCTAAATGAAAATTCTGCCATTTATTCACCATTTTGTCTTTCTAAACATTTACATATTTATTTATTCAGTGGAACACATATTTTTAAGAATGTTTCAGCTGTTTTTGTCTATACTAAATTCAATGATACCCAAAACTGCAAAAGCTTCCCCTAAAAAAAAAACAGGTAGTGTGAAATAAATCCATATCACTAGACTTGCACATTCCAAGTCTTCTAAAGTAAATTTCTCTTTTTATATAAACACTCTGCAACAACAAAAATATCTCCTATGTGTTCAGCAGCAGGAGGAAAATCATACGAGTTTGGAAAAACATGAGGGAGAGTAAATGATTTTCATTTTAGGGCGAACCTGTACAACTCCTATGTAAATACCCTATTTGCATGCAAAATGAATTCAATGAATAGCATTTACTTGTGGGTTTGCTGTCAGATTCAGTAAAATTGATTCTGCCCCACTTCTGAATAACAGCCTCTTTACAAAACATTACACGGTGACAAAATGGCAAAACAACCTGTGACGAAATGTGTTGAACTGAAATCACCAAGAATCGTGTTAAAAATAAACTGGAAGGACAATTTTATCATTAGCTATACACTAACTGGAACAATAGCATCTTATGTATTTAGAAATGACTAAATCTATTATACTTCCCCTAATTACTGCAACATGACAAGCAGCCAAGTTGCTGAACGGCAAGCAGATGCTATTAATGCGTTGAAGAATTCATTGATGAATTCATGAATTCATCAGTGAGCTCTGTTTTAGCAGATTTAATAAATGGCTTCTTTGGATGTTCTGAAAGTCATGTTTTCATGGTACATCAAACTTTTACTTCAAAAGATTTAAAAATCGAATTATGCTTTATATGACCCCTTTTAAGTCATTCTAAGGTCAATCATATTCTAATCATATTTTCTCTGTTGATTTTAGGAGAAAAGATGCAGAATGGTTTTCAACATGGCAAAATGTTTGAAAGAGGGCTGAGAGTGCTAGCTCTTAATGGTAGCTGAAAACATAATAAAATTAGCCAAAATATTTCATAAATCAAGAGGTGAGGAATGTGTAGATGAGTGCTGTTTAAACTCTCAATTTTAATCCCACTATAAGTTGCATGAACAGGTCCGAGAGCTACAGGAGGAAGCCTCAATAATCCTTCTTCACATACAGTAAATGCTGAATCCCAACACCCCATTCATTAGCTCCCTGCAGAGCACTTGCAGGTGTGGAAGGCAGCATCTGACAGGTAAAATGTACTGCTCCTGCTCCCTCAAAAACCACTTATTCGTCTGGAACGAGAGCAAGAGAGCAGATGCCAGCCGAGGCTTTGGGCAATAGAGATAAAGGAGCATCCTACTAAACCGTCCATTTCTAATTCCACCGCAGTCACCATTGTGGAGGTCTCCCTGGCATTGGTTGCCAGGTTAAAGGGACAGACGGTAGTTGTGTAGAGAAATGTGAGCAGCTGAACGGAGGGGTGGGTAAGCGTGCAAGGGAATAAAAGAGAGGAAGGGGTGACGTGTGTTAGTGTGAGATAAAGAGAACGGACAAGTATACTTGAGAGAGAAGGGTGTGTGCATTTGTGTGTTTGAAAGAGAAAGAAAAAGAGTGTGTGGTTGGACAGTGATTTAGTGGACAAGGCGATGGCCCTGCTAAACCTCGTTAATCTTGTTGAGAGCTTCTACTCTAAATTCCATTAGCACTGGACTGCTTTCTCCTTCTGCTGTCCTGAATGATATTAGCAATGTGATGGGTGTTTGTATACTACGTGTACATGGTCATGTGCAAACCAATGCGTGTGTGTGTCTTTCAGTCTGGGATTCTTCAGTTTTATCCGCTGGCTGTTGGCTCTAAACAATGACTAACCCTACAGCGGCCTCACTGTGCACTACCATTCTGAGTCAGAGGTGAGAGAGAACGAACGTGGAGACTAACACAGCAGCCAGTCAGCTCTGCAAACATCATGACTATATACACACAAAACACAGACTGCATAGATTCTTCCATCTATGACATATTGCTTAAAGAGATATTTGACCCAAAAATGAAATTCTTTCATCATGCTGTTCCAAACAAACCATAACACAAATGAAGATTTTTAATGAAACCTGAGAGATTGCTCAAGCATGTTGCCAAATAATGTGTATCTTCAACATACTTTGTGCCAAAAAACTGTAAGAATGTTTTCAGTGGACTTTCAAAATTTGCTTTGCTTGAGAAAACATGAAAAGATTTTTTTTCATATGATACTTTCATGACTTTTTTCACATGATTTAGTTAGTTTTGCATCAAATACAATGTGATTTTCAGTTATCGAGATCTGGCAGCAACAACACATTTCTCCACATGGGCAAGCAAATCACAGACAGTTTTTCTTGTGCATGAAATCACTTACATGCCACCAATCAGTGAGAATGTGGAACAATAATGAAGATTTATAGCAATAGAGCGATCCGCTCCTGAATTCTTTATGTAAGCTTTATGTTATACACTACTGTGCAAAAGTCTTACGCCACTAGTATTTTCACCAACAAAAAATGGTTTTAAGTCAGTTATTTCTATCTTTTGCTATAGTGTGTCAGTAGGAAATAACAGTTTACATTTACAAACATTATTTTTGCCATTAATTGTAATAATCCAGTAAGATTTTTGTTTGCAGTCTGACAACAGCCAGTGCTCCACACAGAGATCTGATCTCATCATCATCCAGTCTGTCTGGAATGACGAAGAAACAGAACAAACTGAGACAGACTAAATCCAGAAGAACTGTGGTAACGTCTCCAAGATCCTTCAAGAAACCTTATAATAATAACTTTGTAATAATAATAATAAAACCTTGTAATAACTTTCTTATTAGGCTACTTTCCTATTTAACTATTATTTCTTTGATATTTATTTTAGTGTTTTGCAAGCTACTTGTTCTCTAACAGAGGTGCTAAAATAAACACGCACATTTGTTAATACATGATCGAGCCTCATTTATTTATTTATTTGCATTTCAAAATTATATATATAAATTAATAAATAATTAAAAATAACTGATATCACAACACCGTGCCACCAGCGGTAGTTGGTCAATTACCACCGCAGTGGTAAAAATCTGCCACCGTCACAGCCCTACAGTCCTCCACCTTCCCCAGCTCCACCTGTATAGATCTGCTACGGGGTAATTTCATAGGCCCCTATATGTTATACAGTGGGGTTATTTCATACATGTTATATGTGAAGCATCAGTATTTCGTACATGCTCACAGCAGCAAGTCTCAGTACTTGCTCTGCTGCAGCAGCAGCATAGCAGATCTATTCCGCCAAGACCAAACACATTAACGCTGTCATGTACATTACCATGCTAAACTCTCAGAGTTGTCATGATGACAGAAATATTATTTATTATATTATATTATGTTATATTATATTATCCATCCCCAAAATCATTCTCTCAAATGGCTTGAGTCTACAGAGCATTCGCAGCTTATATGGACTAAATGCCCCTGTCAAAAACTCAAACGTGCTTGTTTGACACGCAAGAACCAATGAGTTTTGTACTTCCGTTTACAATGCAGGATGTGCTCTGGTCAATGCTTATATAAATAAAAGGCTAAATTAAAACTGTTAAACTGCATATCATAAACAGCGATCTTGTCTCTTCAGAAGACAACCAAGATATAACCACTTCACATGGATTTCTTTCATGACATCTGTATGAATTTTGAAGCATCAAGATTTTGGTGTAATGGACTTTGAATGGAGGGACAGAAATTTACCAGGTTTCATTAAAATATCTTCATTTGTGTTTCAAAGGTGAACAAAAGTATAATGGATTTGAAATTACATGAGCGTGAGTAATTGATTACAGAATGTTCAGTTTTGGGTGAACAATCCCTTTAATGACGCTGATAGTTGATAGCAGATGGTTACTATGAGCTCTCAAAGTACAGTAAAAGCTGCATGACGACTCTTCAAAAATGTTCGCTCTAGTGAAAACAATAACAGCAAATGGGTTTGGAACAACATCAGAGTGAGTGAATAATTATCAAATTTAAATTGGTTGGTGAACTACTCCTTTAAGACTGCACTATATGTGTGTGTTGAACTGATTTGAGTGTGTGTTTATGACTGCAATCATCATTAGCAAAATAATCACCACCTCAGAGCCAATGCAGCTGACTTCAGATTAGAACTGGCCTACTCAATTACACTACACATCAGTCCTGTACGGCTCGAAATGCTACAGAGCAGAACACACCCATCTAACATTTTCAGAAAAAAAAAAGTACATTGCATCAGCATGGGGGCCAGCAGAGCACTCAATGCTCTTGGCACACAGTCAACCCCTCCAAACTCATTCCACTTTCACAGGCAGGACAAAGGAAAGGAAAAAGAGTCTGAGGTTTGTGATAAAAGCTAGTGACTTCAAAGAATACATAGCAAGAAAAGTCTCAGTAAAAAAACAACAAAAGCAGTGGCATTTCACACTTCTGATCTGACAATTCATCATCATCTGCTCTTCATTATTTTCATTGTTTCATTAGGGGCCCATTTACCTCTGATTGCTCTTGATTGTGCTGTGGGTGGATCAGTAATCAATGGGCCCCAGTCACAATCAGTCGTTAGCATGTAAATCTGAGCAAAACAAATGAAGTGAGTACATAACGCAATTATGTCCAAGGCTTGGCTTCACATTACATTTGTCCCAATAAACATGCGGGGCGAGCATATTCTTAGGCACACACACATACAAACCAAACGAGCTAACAAAAAGGCTGGGTGACCTCTGCCACCGACTTTGTGTCCAAATCAAATGCTTTGGTGATTTTCCCAGGCTGCTCTCAGGGATGATACAGAGCATCTATTGAGCTATTCTGGGCCTGGCTAGGAACAGAGTCTCTGACAGTCCACTGGAGCAGAAGTGGATAGAGTAAAGACAGGCCTGAGGGAAGAACAAAATCTAGGAAACAGGAATGGAGTGTAAAGAAAGCAGGAATGGGCAGATAAAGAACTATTTACTGAGAGATATATGGAGGAAATACATTAAGCGCATCATTCTCCCCCTCAGTCAGGAAAAGCCACATTAAATATCATACTAAGAGCATGAAAAGAACAGCCCCCATTTGTGTGTTAAGATCATGTGCTTTTTGCCAAATCCTGCTTATGAAGACCTCTGAGCTTTTGAGGCCAAAATTTAAGGCAATGTCACAGATGGGCATAATAATTAGAAGAAATCAATGGGGAAAATGAAATTTATTCAGAAAAATTGGAGGCATGTTCAAGTCACCATGAAATTAAAGCATACTTATTTTTTATGGAATGTCGCAGTTTATTATAAATGATTTATCCGTGCACATCAATATTTTTTAACCTTATAAAGCCTACTGTATCATATTTGATACCAACATGATCAAAACTTTGCTGATCGATATCAGTTGTCTGATTGATAGGCTACTTTGTACTTTTTTGCAAGAACAAGGCTTCTTAGTATAATTTTAAAAATTGCATTAAACGTTTCACCCCCCCACAATAAAACAAAGTTTATATTATAAAACTCATTTAAATAAGATCGTACTACATCAAATGTTATTTATATGCATTTTATGCAAGTAATCTGCTATACGGTTATGAAAATGTAATTTACATTACTATGAATCATACTATAAGCCATAAAAGCCTGATGTATCAATATGATACTCAACAATGATCCAATAATAGAATCAGTTGGCAAAGCAGTTGGTCCCGGAGTAGATTTTTTCTACTTCAAGAAGCACTATATGTGTCACAATAGGGAAGAAAAGACAATCGCAACATCCTTTTCATGTCGACATTAATGATACCATGTGCCAGGAGGAGGAATTAGCCTCTTTTGTCACTATTTTATTCTAACTTTTAATCACAACTCCTGATTTAACAACACCAAAGCCACATATAAATACCCATTTCACTTCTTTGAACTGATGCCTTGAAGTCCTCTGGTGATTTTCACTGGGGATGAGATTGAGAGATGAAGATATAAATAGGCTTTTCTCAGATTACAGTGTCCGTCCTCAGCCAAGTCCAACATGACGACTACAAATCAACACCAGGGTCTAAAAACCAAACGTTAGCTTAAGCGTCATCTGTTGCTTAAACCATCTTCTGACCCTTTAAGACAATTTAAATTTGGCTCAAACTGATAAATGAAGTTTTCAGAAATCCATCCATCATAAATGCACCTGATAATAAAACCACTCCAGTTCAAGCTCATACAAAAATAATTTATTTTTCCGCTTGAGAGAACATTGTAAAGCCAAACAAAGAAAGACACTCAGCTCTCACATCCACAGCAAAGAACACAGGGTGGTGTGCTAATTTAAACCATAAATCTCAATGGCATGGCAGGGGATCAGTAGATAGATGTACAATATTCACTGGGGAATATTTTGCCTGGCTCTTATATCATTACATGACTCACCAAACATCTGCTCTAATGTATCATATTATGGAGTACAAGCTTATATAGAGACGTTCAAAATCTTTTAAAAGCCAAAGACGAACAAAAGATGAGTGATGTGCCTATGAGACAATTCTAATCTGCCGGTATTCTTACCCACGCACAAAGATGTGTTGCTTGCAGAAGAGAGAAAGCAAATTCAACAGTAGATCAGTGCAAGAACAGATCGAGCAAAAGAGACAGTAAATGTAATTTGGATTACAGATAAACTGCATGAAATGTCTGTCCTCTTGTGAATAGTTAGTATAGCGAGAGTTAATTCTCTGCATTAAAAAGTTCCTGCAACGGATATCTGAAAAGCATTTTTCAGCAAAGAGCATATATTTCTCTGTCTTCAAAGAATTTATTTTTTTTATTCATTAATAAATGCATAGCAGAGAGACTGATTTAGACTGCTTTAGAAAATGAATTTAACACGTATGGTCTTATTGTTTAATATGGTCAGCCACAGAAAGTCTTAAGTGTTGCTGCATGCAGAAACTATGACTGCTGGGCAGAGCAGCAGTGAAATGGATTTATCATCGACTTTCTCCTGCTCTCCCACTCACCTCGCTACGTGTCTCTTTCCGTTCTCCCTGCTCTGGCCTATCATCATGCGTTCTTCTCTCGGCAATATCCAAATCCACTCATTCTTTGCATCAAATCATCTCATTCTTTCTCACTATCTCTCTTTTGCGCTTCATCTTCCACTCTCCCACAAATCAACGACAGAAATGTTTGGTGTGCTGCAGCCTGACTCAATTAGACAAGGATCTCTGAGGGGCACTGCTGCTTCCTTCATCTATGTATAATTACATAATATTCATCACTAGTATGGAAAACAGCACTTGGCTTTCACACAACTTCACGCTTTTCACGTTGTTTCCACCCCACCCATTATTTTAACATCCCTTCGTGTGTTGGGGCAATGTTTCACACAGCTGCGCCTCATGTCTGAATGTTTTTATGATTGTATTGTAATCCTTGAACAGATGAGGACATTTCTTGTTGTGACAACTTTTTTGTGAAAAAATATTTTCCTTACATAATCATGCTCTCTTGTTTGTGGAAAGAGCTTTGTTTTTCATAAATGTTTCTTGGACAATGACCAGTATTCTAATACATCAATTATCTACGGCACATTAGAGCTGTTCGTCAAATAAGCAATAAAAGAAAAATGTCATGTTTTGTTTTTTTCACTCAGTAAAAGCTCTGTTCTTCTTCATCAAAAAATAGATAGTTTATATTATTTAATTAATAATGCAAAGTCCCACACAATCAGCCACAAAATGAATAAATAAATAAGAAACCTTAGATACAAAATGTTATATATTTCCATCCAAAGGTCTGAAACACAACCAGAATGTAAACAGAATGTTTTCAGTTAATTGCATGCCTTTTGAATTTGTATTTAATTTGTATCAATGTGAATTCAGACCCGTTTTCTCATGATTTAAATTACTGAAATAATCAATCTATCAGATATCAGTCCCAAAGTATTCCATAGATTTTAGTAACAACTCTATTCGTATCAGTCAAATCTTCAAATGAGCACTTGAGTGGCTTCTTTAAGCAACCCTTAAATAATTACACCTTACAGACAAGCAACACAAATAAACAAAAGATGTAACAAAACAAATATTAAAACTGTACTGTCACCTCCAATTTAATACAGCCTAATGTAATGTTTGTGAATCGGTCGTCCAGAAATATTTTTATTGGTAAAGAGTGGGGTGTAGGATTACAACAATGACGACAAAACAAAACAATAAAGCGAGTTCTGTGGTGAGGAGCTTGTTTTCACGGCGGATACCTTAATAAAAGTGTTCATGAAAAAAACGTTTCTACACAATCAAGCGCTACAGCAGTGCATATTGTGATAGCAGCTTGTTGCTGCTCCCATGACACAGTCTTCAGTTGTTATGCACACTATTGGACAAAAACAACCACATGCGGCATAATGTATACAGCGCGAGAAACAAAAGAACACACACACACACACACACACACACACACACACACACACAATGGGCTGGACAATGGCTCAACGAGTCCGCTGCCAAAAATTGTTACCACACATAAAGTTAGATATAAATGGCGCAAAAAACCTTCGAGACAATCCTCCTATAGGCTCTTTTGTCTTGTGATGCTTCATTGTAACATCGTAATTCAGCCCGCCGTGATCAAACGCACTGTGGACAAAGGACTGAACAAACCCCAACATTTTACCTCCCAATGTTTAGTACTATCAGCAAAACATCTTGAATGATTTTTTCGCGATATATCAAGGTTCGAAAACTTCTTTGGTTACAAAAACACAAAAATCTGAACAATAAAGGACTTAAATGGTGATAAAATCACAGAACTTACCGTCGTGACAGCTCGAGGTCAGTGTTTTAACGAAGCGCTGATAACTCAGTTTTAGCATCCTTTGTCATTCCAAGCATTCAGAATCAGGTCTGTGATCTAATAAGACAACTGGTGTGTCACGATGGTAAGCCTGTAGCATGGAGTGTTTCACATAATTTGTTAGAAGAAGTCCAGATGCTTTCAAACTGATTGGGCATCATCAGACGCCTGCATTTTTTTGGTGTCCCTCCAGTTTTCTTTCTCTCTGGTGTATATCTGATGGCACTCGGTGTTTTTATTTTGATTCACATCCTCTGTGTCTTTTGGAGTGTACCATTCACTTAAGAGTGGGGGGAGGTGCACAATGGGGACCTCAGTGAATGAAGCTTAAGCATTGTGCACCACATTCAGAATTATTTTTATCAAATTGTCCATTCTTATAAGGGTATTCTTTAAATTTTTCGTGTGTAAAATGTTAGTATAAACAATGTAACTGTAAGTGGGCAAAGTAAATGCAGCCACAAAACTTGTAACGTAACATGACAACCTTCTAACAACGTTATGGCAACATTCTGAAAATAGCAATTTGTTGTTTAGTGAACGTTGTCACAATGTTTATGTTTTTTCTCTGCTGCAACTTGTCCCCCATAAATAAATAAATAAATAAATAAATTGACTATATTCTTGATTTAATCGATTCAAAACATTCACAGAAGATAAACGGATTATCTTAAACTTTCTGTTGTTTTTGTGATTTTTTAAAAACATAATTCTCATGTATCAAATGTTTACGCCAACACTATATTAATTATTTCCTTTTCAGCTGTCCAGTCACCGCAAGGTCCCTGCTGCCAATGAGCCCAGGAATGCAATAAGTCCACTAGGTTTTAGGGTTAGAAGGTTGTGCATTTGTTCTAATTCTTTGCAGTTATATATGTTTTTTTTTCTAATTAAATAGTATTCATAGTTTTCATTGCAATAATATTTAATATGCATTAACCCTATAAAGCCTGCAGTATCATATTTGATATGTACATTTTTAGTGCTGTCAAACGATTAATCGCGATTAATCGTATCCAAAATAAAAGTTTCTGTTTTACATAATATACGAGTGTGTACTGTGTATATTTATTATGTATATATGAATACAAACACATGTATGCATATATTTAAGAAAAATATGTTATGTTTATATATTAAATATATTAATATATAATATAAAATATAAGACTATAA
>JAUZSZ010000104.1:9502698-9513316 GCA_034780575.1 Labeobarbus marequensis | reverse complement strand
AGCATCATTACTCCAGTCTTCAGTGTCACATGATCCTTCAGAAATCATTCTAATATGCTGATTTGCTGTTCAAAAAATTATAGAAATTAATACTTTTATTTAGCAAGGGTGCTTTAAATTGATCAAAAAATTATGATTCATAATATTCTCTATTTCAGATAAATCTTGTTCTTCTGAACTTCTATTCGTCAAAGAAACCTAAAAAAATTCTACTCGATTAGATTATTATATTAGAAGGATTTCTGAAGGATCATTTTTACTGGAGTAATGATGCTAAAAATTCAGCATTGAGATCACAGGAATAAATTACGTTTTAAAATATATTCAAATAGAAAGCAGTTATTTTCAATAGTAAAAATATTGCAATATTTTACTGTTTTTGCTGTACTTTAAATCAAATAAATGCAGGCTTGGTGAGCAGAAGAGATTTTAAAAACCATTAAAAATCTTACTGTTCAAAAACTTTTAACTGGTATTGTATAAATATTCAATAAGTAATCAAAGTCATTAATTAGTATGAATGTTTAAAGTCTGGGGTCTGTAAGATTTTTTGTTTTTGAAAGGAAATATTTTTATTTAACGAAGATGCATTAAATTGAGCAAAAGTGACATTGTTTAATATTATGAAATATTTCTATTTTAAATAAATGCTGTTCTTTTTATTCATCAAAGTTTCCTGAAAAAAATATATCACTGTTTCTACAAAAATATCTACAATAAAGCAGCACAACGGTTTTCAGCATGGATAATAAGAAATGTTTCTTGAGCAGCAAATCAGTTTATTAGAATGATTTGATCATGTGACACTGAAAATTGTAGCAATTATGCTGAAAATTCAGCATTACCGTCACAGGAATAAATTACATTTTAAATAAATATATATTAAATAAGAAAACATTTATTTAAAAATGTAATAGTATTGGTGTTTTACTGTATTTTTGATCGAAATAAATACATCTTTTGGTTTTTGGTCCATTGTTTTTCTGCATGTATTTATTTGTCATGGCAGCATTTCGGCCTTTTCAGTTGGGACGTTTCTGATTAATCTGTAGTTGTAGGATTAGTGCCGAGTGAATATTTACATTGATCTGTATGCAGTGTCATCCAGCCCTTCATATTCTGTGTGATTTGTGTCTGATGCTGCTGTAGGCATCAGCCTTGTTGACACGGCAGTGACTTCTTCCACTTGGGAACAATGGCACATGTTGACGAGCTCTTACATGCTGATTATGTATTCATCGTTTCTCATATGCACTCCATAGGCTGCGTAATGTTTTTTCCCCAAAGGTTTTTAAGAAAATCCCTCAACTGCATAAGAATTCAATCTTGTGTACTTAAACATGAAGACATATTTTATTTATTAAGTTTAACAATTGATTACATACTGTTGGAGTTTCTTCTGTGTAAATTAGGCACTGAGCAGCAAATGTCAAAAAAGGGATGGACTGGGTGGACTTTGCATGTTTTTATCTGTTGCATATCTGCCTTATCAAGGCATTGTCAGTGATAAGAAAGGTTTGTTGTTATAATAAAGGATAGTGACACCCACAAGTTTGAAATAAGTGTGAGGCACATTGTCCAAAATAAGGACACAGTGTCACATATTTCACTTAATGTCTACGTAAACAAGACAACTGGTTGTAAACAACTCAGTTTGACATTGAGGAAAGAGTAGTAAATAAATAATAATCTTGCTTGCATGCCAATGGTAGTACACATGCCTATGGTTACTGACCCCTGACTTAAAGCAGTCTGCTTTTATTATGTGATTCATACAGCACATTACAGATTTAATAAAAAAAATCACTTATATACAGTACCATTCAAAGCATTTTAAAAAATGCTTTTGAAGTTTCTTATGCTCAAGGCTGCATTTATTTGATCATAAATACAGTAAAAACAGGAACTCTGTGAAATATTATTACAATTTCAAGTAACTATTTTATATTTTAATATATTTCAAATGTATTTTATTCCAAAGTTGAATTTTCAGCAGCCATTACTCCAGGCTTATTATTTTTTTGTGGTAACCGGGATACATTTTATCAGCATTCTTTGATTAATAGAAAGTTCAAAAGAACAGTGTTTATTTGAAATAGAAATCTTTTATCAAATTTTAAATGTGTTTACTGTCACTTTTGTTCAAGTTCATGCATCCTTACTGAATTAAAATAATAATTTCTTAAAAAAATGAATGTACTGTCCTCAAACGTTTGAACAATATGCTCTAAACTAACATAACTTTCATAATTTTCAGTAACGTAGATGAAAAGTGTCTGATCACATGGAAAATATGACTGCAAAATAAACCTTTGGTCTCTGTTGGGTTGAGAAAAGCCTTCTGTTATCAGATACAGAATTTAGCCACGTTGCCACACCAGCGATATGACATTCCTCTAGTATTTTACATGTCAATAATTACTCGTCTGCTGCTCTCCTTTGTAGAACAAGTGCTTTACTCTATTGTGAATTTAAGAACAACAATTAACAGTTAATAGTTACTAAACTATAATTTGCTGTTGTCTTACTACCTTAGACTAGAACATTTCCTTTGATAATTCCACTGACGTTTTCCAAACCCCACCTGTATTTCATTTTTACTCCTCGTTCTGTCTCATCTGATTTCTTTGTAAGTGTCCTCATTAACAGCTGTACCGGTGAAGATGAATGTTCTGGAGGCTTCAGGAGACCCAGAGGGAGAAGGCAGTGACGACTTAACAGGTCAGAAATCTTTCAGTAAGGCTCAATGCTGTCATCAGTAAGGACGTTCATAAAAAGAAACAAACTCTGTCATTTATTGTGCCAGATATTTGTCTCTTTTAATCCACTCTCAGTTTATTATAAGACATACTATTCTAAAGGCATGATATGTTTGATGTTTAGGAAGGAAGAAGTCCAGGTTAAAGTCTACGTCACGCCTGTTTGGGAAGATAAGGAGGAAAAAGGATGATGGTGGTATGAAGCAGAGTCAGTCTGAAAGTGATATCACATGGAGTGTGGAAGACTCAGAGTAAGTGTTCATCGTGACTTAAGAAAAGATAAACTCACAAATGTTATCATGGACAAATTAAAAATGAACAAAGTTTGATCATAAAATTAAAAACTTTGAAGCCAGTTAAAGCTATGAATGATTTGGTGATCCCTGGTGAAATTGAAATGTACGTCATTGCATTGAATGTAGTGTACTTCAAATCTTAAAAGTATATAAAAAAAACTCTACTTGCAGATAATGGTAATGAAATAAAATGCCACTTAAGTGTATTTAAAGAGATGAAAAACGTTCATGTTTTTAATATGCTAAAATACACTTAAAGTAATAATGTAAAGTTAAATATAACTATGGTATGTTAAATATGAAGTTTTGCTTTAAGGTATATTTTAAATCATTGTTTTAATAGTATTTTGTCATGCTTAAAAGACTTATTTTAATGTGTCGACAAACATACTAAAGCACATGTAAAGCACTTGACTGTAATTTTGACTGTAGTGTGTTCAAATTTAATATATTTGAAATGTACTAAATTGCAACTTCACCATTACAAATGTGTACATATAAAAATGTACTTAAGTTCTAAATAAGTGGGTCAAAAAGCACTCTTATATTCAGCTAATTGCATTTAATATAAATTTAAACTATATATTATTTCCATAACAAATGCTATTTTTTTAAGTGTACTTATTTTTTTCACAAGGGATAACATGGCCCTCTTTGCTTTTTGTATCTTTTCTTCAAAGTTGCTCCAAAAGCATGCTGGGATCACGGGCATTTTCACATGACAGCATTTTTCATGCAGAGCACAGTCATTCAGACCCTGAACCACTAAGAATTCTGTCTCAAGAGAACATTCATGGCAAAATTCGAGCTCTGCAGGTGAGTAAGACAGACCATACCGACCATATTAATTCAATGATGAACTGCCTTTAACTGAAAATTGAGTGTTTGCTATTGTCCTTTTGCATTATTGACACACTATTTTTCTATTTAATGCTTTGACACAATCTGTATTGTTAAAAGCGCTATATAAATAAAGGTGACTTGACTTGACCACACACAAAACACTAAACACTCTTATTATAGCTAAAATGCCCCACTTTGTAAACACTCATCAGTGTGACTGACGGAAATATTTCAAATAGATTTTGAGATGATTTATTTTTTGTTTGATCAGATAAAGCTCCAGCAGCAAAAGCTGCATTTAGGTCCTCCCCCACTTCAGTTGCCCATTAAACGGCGTGAAGACTTAGGTGGAAGTTCAGAAGATGACAGCCTTCCTCGTAGCCCCTCTGAAGTATCCCGTGGAGAAGGACTGTACATGAGCATACTGAACAAGGTGCTTCAACTACAGCAGCATTCCAGTATCTTTGGTGTGACATAGTGTATTTTAGTGTATTGTCACTAATACGTGTATGTGTTGGTGTTAAATGCATGTTTTCTGCATAGCTTTGGACTTTCAGACTATCATTAATCAAACATCTGCACGAGTTCGTGTGGCTCATTTTGTGTCTCCATTACTGCTGTTACTACCCCCGCCTAAATCTGATGTAAACTTCTATGTCATGATGTCTGCAGTTTTCTATCCTTCCCAAAAACCATAGCACCTTGAGCTTAGCTGAAACAGGAAGTTAGGAGGAAGAACAGGTAGCCTGCTGCCATTTCACTGATGTGTTGACATTATACCTGTCATTCATACATTTGATTTATGGCTTAAATTTGAATGTTTTTTTTGGTCCTAAATATTGTCTAATGTCGCTTTTAAATGAGCACTCTCTTTTGCTTCCAGGCCTCTTCACAGCCTCTTTCTCCTCGGCCAGTCAGCCCAGCACCTGCACTTGCCCCTGGCTCAGCAGACTTCAGCACTCCTCCACAATTCACTTCCCTCCTGGACAACTCTGCTGCCCGTCACCGTATGTCCCTCAAACCTAAGAACCAAAGAGCCAGTGCCAAGAACAGGAGGCTGACCACTTCGGTGAGCCTTAATAATGGACCCTTCTAAACTTATTATCCATCTTGTTATCCATTAATGTCACCCTGGTTCCCTCGACAAAAAGCCAGTCTGATTTTTCCACTGGCTTTTGAAATATTGTAGAAAGTAAGCTCTGTGACCTACAAAAGTTTGTGATTCTTAGACATTTTGTTAATCAAAAATTCATCCGCCTTTATAAATTTTAAAGCCTAAATACAATCGCCAGAAGTAAAAAGCTAAAGCTAGGCTATAAACCAATTACAATGTCAACACGCTTAATCTTCTGACAACTCTTTCAGTCTTTATTTTAAATCTACAAGTTGGAAAGCTTGAATTAGCATAGTTAGAAAAGTAAACACAACGAGGCTGTGAAAGTGGTCTAGTTAGTAGATAGGTTTACGTGCTTGGCGTGATGGTTTAGTGTTTTCAATAACCTCTGTAGTCTCATATAGCCACTTGTTAACAACCTTAAATACTTTTAAAAATCAAGAGTGTCGGCGCTGATAGCCTCGTGGGCAGCATGCCGAAATATGGCACAGTTGTGCTTTGAGTGTCCCGAGTTCGGATCCCGCCTCCTGTCAGATCTCCACTGTCCTATCAGGAAAAATGCAAAAAATAAAATAAAAATCATGAGTGGGTTATTACTGATGCATTTTATGTTGTAGAATAAAACGTGGAAATATCATGAACTTGTGTTAATCACAGAACTTATTTCAGGCATTTAGCCAAACACCCATTGACTTGAGGACGATGGAACCAGAAGTTCAAAAATCCTCATTTCTGGGTTTTGGACTTATTGTTGAAGCACTCTAATGCTTGTGGAAGAACAGAACTTTTAAATATTCTTTTCCATATAACAGTTCATATTTAATAGATCTTCTATATTTGTACATTGCACTTCCTGTGTAGGCTGGAAGCAGAGCACGATCTGAGAGTTTGAACAATCTGGACCGATCACTGACTACTGGGGAGGAAGAGACTCCTATAAAAGAGATACCTCGTGCTCGCTCGTATTCCTCACAGGTCTTACGGGGGGAGAGGCTTACGACTTCACAAATCAAGAGTCCAGTTCCAGTTTCACCTTTAATGTCTCTGCAGACTTCTGGAGATAGTAGACAAGTTTCTGCTGAACCTGAGATTGAGAGAAACATTCTGTCCACATCACCTCCAAACCCTAGCATACGGGAAACAACTCCAGCTGCGTCAGCAGTAGCCAAACCACCAATCCCAGTGGTGCCAATTGACAAAAAGGGAAAAGGAGACGTGAGTGAGATTCTCAGTAGCTCCAAACTACTCAAGAACAGCCAAAGTAATATTGTGTCAACTGTAAGCCCAACTGTAAGAGCAAGTGTAACTACCACACCAGAATTGAGTCCTGTGAAAGATGAGAAGTCTAATGCTGTGCTAATACAAACCAAGTTGGACAAAAACAATGGTCAGAATGCAGTAAATATAGAGAAAAGCCCAGCCTCTACTCATGTTCCAACCAATGTGATTTGTGGAGTAAATCTGAGATCATCATCTCTGAGGAGAAATATAGCTTCCACAGATGACAAACTTGAGTCCAGGACCCTTCAGCCAGTCAGCACAGTGTCAGCTGTTAGTAATGAAGATCACACTCAAACAGAATCCATAAAGCGCCAAAGAACTGTGTCTGGATCGTCCCACTTCAATGTCTCCTCAGACAAGAATCAAGAGCGGCCGAGGACTGCAAGCTTCACTGGAGTAGTTGGACAAGCTGGACTGAAAAAAGAGCCTCCATCTCCTGCCAAACCTCCTTTAAATTTCAAGATAGAGCGGCAAGTAAGTCCACAAGTTGAGAAAACAAAAGACCCATCTGTTAACTTACCACCAACTTCAAAGAAGGAAGACAAAATGGACACTTCTCCAGTATTACAAACAAAGTTCACTGATCTAGCAAAGAGCCGTCCTTGGGGCCCGGATGTGGAGGAAAGTCAGAACAACGAGAAGCAGGAGATTGGGGTAGAGGCTACTGAAGAAGGAGAACAGGAGGTGGAGGTGGCAGAAGAGGCAGTTGAGGATGTGATGGAAGATGTGACTGTGGGAAAAGAGAGAGAGGCTACAAATGCATTTGGAGTGAAGCTTCGCTCTACGTCTCTTTCGCTAAAGTTTCGCTTAGACAAAGCTCAATCAGAAGACAGAGTAAAACACCACAGTGCATCGATTTCACCTCCGGCCTCACAGTCTGATTTAACCAGCTATATGCAACCTAAAGAGCAACGCACTGGCATGGGGTCTACAAAAGTCCATGCTAAACTCAAAGAACCTCCTCTCCAAACCGATGAGTCCTCAGTTCATTCCTCCGGATCGCCACCTAAGAGTTTCTGTAGAGACAAAGAGAGAGCTGGCATCCTCAGACAGTCTGGTGAGTGTCTTTTTGTGGTTCCCCAAGGTGCATGAAGATTAAGCCTCTGGCCTATTTAGTTGCAATTATGACAAATGTGAACAGCTAAATATCCTATGAGAATGATGATCCAGGTCATACCAGGAAACAGTCTGTGCTTGTCTGAGTCAGAGCATTTAGAAAGCTGATTTGTCCAAATGTTTAACTGTGCCTGTCTGTAATTACACTGATGGCAGTTACTCAACTGAGTAAACAAACGGTAGATTGGGCTCATAGATCTCTTTTAAGTTATACCTTGTCTTATTGAACTAACAATGGACTTAATCACTAAATCACTAAACCAATTGCCTATTAATGATTAGTTGATTTTAGTGTAATTTAAAAATACCGACCAGCAGAGCAGTACAATAAAAAGTGATACATGATTATTATAAAATGATAAAGAATTTATGTATTACAGTATGAAAATTAACCATGGTTTTACTAAAGTAAAAGTGTAGTAACCATGTTTTTTTTTTGACAGATTGATTGCCATTTGTATAAATGCCAAGTTCTGTCATTAAACTCTAGATGGCGCAGGCTGATGGGTCCTTAATGTAAACTGATGATATTCACAGTGTTAAACTACTTGGCACAAGCTTATTGGTTTATGTTGCATACACGGCCAATGAGCTTGCTGCTTTACATTTAAAAGGCTAGTTAGCATTCAGCAGAGCTGCTCGCAGCACGCTTTCAGAGTTCCTCTAAAACCCTCCACCTTCCCCAGCTCCACCTGTATAGATCTGCTACAGGTTATTATATGCTATTTGTTTAGCAGCAATATGTCTGAAATACTCAAAGTACCGTATCTGTGTATGTATTGGCAGTAACAAGTTCCTGTACTTGCTTGCAGCAGCAGCGATAATCTACAATTACAGCAATAACCAACAGCAACAGCAATTACATTGTCATATCCGTTACCATGCTAAATTCTTCCGAGAGTTGTCATGATAGAACCACAGTTTTACTACAAATACCATGGTTAATCTATGGTATAGCAAACCTATGGTTAATTTGTGGTAACCATGGTTTAAATAAAATAACCATGTTTTTGTGGTTTTATTTGTAGTAGATCCATGGTTCATTTTCATAAAGGCTTAAAGCTCTGTTACAGTTCACTAACTGTCTATTTTTTAAATAGCAATACTAAACAAAAAATGGTGCTACAACAACTTACAAGATGCATGCACATTAGCAAAATTTTGTGATCAAAAATGGTCCTCTGTCCATTATCAATAGTATTGCGATGCATAAAACAGCTCACAGAGAAGTCACTGCTTTCTATTGGTCAGCATGTGAATCTGCGTGGGGAACTTTGATATCCTTACACAAAACTCTTGAACATGCCTTGAAATTTCACAGAGCAATGGTACATATGGCTGCACATTTAGTAGCAAATATACAAGAGCACACCTATTTATCACTACTGATTTAAGTCATACCTGATTTCGCATTTTACCCATGATGGTTAGATCACTTCTTTCTGTGCAAATTTGTGGTTTTGGGCCAAATAAGATGAATGGTATTTTGATAAATAAATATTCTGCATTTTCAGAACCTCCTCAGCCCTCATCCTTAGCCAGCAAATCCACTAAGATTGTACCTTCTCTAGGGAAAGAAGGTACAGACTTGGCTCCAGAAGAGATTACAGCGGTATCCTCTCAGGAGAACGCTCCAACATCTACTGCTTCAGAGGTGTCCTGGATGGAGATGGCCAGAGAGAAGACCAGAAGTCTCCAACAGCTCTTTACCAGTAGACTGCCTGAGTTTCCTAGCTTGCAATCACGACCAACAACCTTGACCACAACACAACCACAAACCCAAACATCCACTTCACAAGCCAATTCAAGAATCACACAGAACATTTCAAGCCAGTCGACGACTACACAACCTCTTTTGAGACCTACAGAAACAAAACCGCTGCCATCTGCACAGCATTCTGGAAGATCCACACAATCTGCCGCTCAGTTGATGCAAGCTCAGACTAGAACAACAACAAACCAAACTTCAGCAAATTCAAATCAGACTCAGATTGACAGTACCAGAGAAGTCCAGTTTCAGTCAAAGACTCAAGTGTATAATTCGACAACAAAACCAACTCAGTCTACAGTTACATCGAATGTGCAATCCACTGCTGTAAACACAGCAAAACAGCCATCTCAAGCATTGGCACCACAGACACCACCCATCCAGCCGTCATCACCAATGCGAGCAGCATCACAGACCCCCACACAAGCTATACTGCGTCCCACAGCACCCCCAGGTTACCCACATCTGTCATCAAGCCCAAAGTTAACGTCCCTACAGTTTGCCAATACTGTCTCAAAAGATCAGTCTCAGAATGAGGGGGGAGAGCCCAGTGTAATCTCAGGGAAAGCTGACTGGGCGTCTGCGTCTCAGGGGCAGGGGACCGGGCCTGAAGATGGCAGACCAGCGTGGGCAGCAGGATTAGGAAACAAGACCTCACTCTTACAGCGCTGGGAGAACCAAACAACTGCTGCAACCAAGGTATTATTGCTTATGTAATCTGTGAACACACTCAGTTTATTCAGTCACATAAAAAAAAACAGAGAGAGGACACTTACTTCGGCCTCAGAAAAAGGAGTGTGAGTGTTTCACACTAGTCAAGTTTCCATCTGTGTCTTGGAAAAAAAAAAAGTTTAGTGCATCAAAATGTTTACTGATTTAACAGATGGAAATGCTAATTATCAATCAAATGTCAATTATCACAAGTGTCAATAATCTTTTTTTTGTTTAACTTTAGCGCACAAATTCTATTTCGATACTTGTCGTGAAAAATTAGTTTGGAAACACATTTTTGTAAAGAAAAATTACTTTAGGGTAAATACATGTGGGAGGTCAGATGATAGAATTGAACATGCATCCATGTCTGTAATATAACATTTGTTTGTTTGTTATTTTGATTCTTTTAAATTCAACTAACATCACATTTATGTTATGTTTTTACTTTTCTCATTTGGATGTTGGTGAAAAGTTAAATAACAGATGCTAACACTGATGCAGGTAGCTATCATAAAAAAATTGGTTTGCTGTGAGATCAGGGGAAATTATAATACTAATTAATGTATGACTTAACTGAAAAATTGGATTTTTAAAATATGTTATGTTTGACATCATTAAAATTGTGACATCGATGTCACGGATCTGTCTATTCTGCCCTCTCACTAATCACCGTGCACACCCGCACCTGAGCTCTAACTCAAGCCACCTGCACCTCATCAGCACGCAA
>JAUZSZ010000104.1:9288141-9298368 GCA_034780575.1 Labeobarbus marequensis | reverse complement strand
AAACTTTATCAGCTTCCCAAAAGCCTTCCATAAATATAGCATATTGTAGTGTGATAAAAACTAAAGTGTGGATTCGGGGTGAATGTTAATAAGTGTCATTAAAACTAAATGTAGTTATCGGTATAAAAGGAGCAACAGAATGCAAATTTGCATGAGCCCACCACAATTACATTGTACATTGCAGACTCCTTGTGTTTTGACATGGATGGATTAAGTTAGCCGAAGTGTCTTCAGAGAGTGGATGGTTTTGCCCACAGGATGTGATGGGATCAGTTTGAGTGAGCTGTGCTGAGCTGTGTTGTGCTACAGGCTGAGAAGTCAATCATACTTCACCACAGGGTTCCTCATTATCCCTGGGACTGTGTAATAATTCCATCATATTATAGCTATTTATTTTTTTATATTTAGAATGTCCAGTTGCATTGGTATAACTGTAAAGTGTAATCATAGTGCATTGTAGTACAATCAACATACTTATTACACCCACAGAATGAAACACTCCTGTAGTATCAATTTATGACAATAAGAATATGTAGTTTAAAACTGTTAATACATCTAGTAATATTTCACTATAATGTGTTTAACAGTGATATACATATTTAGAGTGCATATATTGATTGCACAAAATTTGTTAGTACAGTTTTATTTATTCGTTTACAGATGCTTTTTTTCCTAAACATTCAAAAAGAAATGCAAACAAAACACTAACCATATAGCAAACAATAATAGATAGATAGAAAGATAGACATAGATTTTTCTTTTCTTTAAAAAAATAATATAATTATAAATAATTATTGTATATGTCTAGTTAAGGGTCTATGTTTTTGTGGTTTTGTTTTGTGTTGTCTTTTATGTTTTATTTTGTTTTACTTTTTAAAAATTTTATTCAAATATTAGATGCTTCCGAGTGAATAAATGTGTTTGTCTACAAATGTTTTATTGATTGATTGTTCAGTTGTTAAAAGTTCAAGTCACACTTATGCATTACAGTGTTTAAAGTAACAATGTCATTGCAACAATAATTACAGAGCAATATTAATTAGCTACAATATTAGCAACAATATTAATTAGCTTAGTGTATTATTTACACACTGTTATTGCATTACAACTGTGATGCAAAGTGTTACCCTAGGCCTGTATCGATATTTTTGATATACTGTATTTTAATGTTTATTTTAATATTTCAGTTTCATATTGATGAACTGGAAATGAATTCCTCATTAGCGACTGAATTCTCAAAGCAATGGTTACGATCCCTTATACATGGAGTTTTTGTGCACGTATGTGTTACAATTGCTCAGTAATGTGTACCAAGTGTTTAGGTCAGATTTTGAAATCAGGATATTTTGTTTTAAGAAAACAATGAAAGTAACAGGGGTCCAAACAGAAAAACAAGTTTTGAGAAAGACAAGTATAACAAGGAATAAAAGCAGATCCTATACTGCATCTCCCTTGTAGGAGTTAGCACCTCATTAGCAAGTACAAATCTTGTGGGGGTGAGGGTGTTGGAGAGGAAAGAGAGGATGAATGAAAAATAGGGATGAAGAAGAGTTGGAGGAGGACTGAAAGAGAAAAAGTGTCTGGAGGGAGACGAGAAGGAGGTTAGTTGTTCCTTAACGAAACATAGAGGTGTATTACTGTTTGCAGAATTGAACAGTTGCTCAGTGTCTTTTATAACTGAGTTTGGTTCTAGTTCTTGCCCAAGGTTCATTGCTCATGCATAAGAGCAAATATCAGTGTAATGCCATGTCTGAACTTCTGAGGTAATGTCTACACAATCATGGGACGACAAGCACCAGCTTTAATGTGGCTTTTCTTTCCATGTATGAAAAATAATGTTGCAGCTGAAGCATGTCTGGTAGGAAGGAGCAAATGGCTGTGGATGTTACCAGTGTTCAGTGAGGGTCGTCGTTTGAAAAGAACCCTCTGCATTAACATTCATAATTACCTACATGGCGAATCTGATATGGTTCATTTACCAGCAGAGTGGGGAAACAAGCTGTCAGGAGTGTGTTCTTTAATTAAGAATACGAAGCAGCAATGTGTCCCTCATGACCGCTAATGGAAGTGTTAGTTAATTCACTTATCTAGGCATGAAATTCTTAATGCTTCCTCAATAAGTTGTGGTAGAAAGTAATTTTTACATACAAATGTCTGTGAGGATCAGTTACGCTGGTTTACAAATACATTTTCGGACTCTATAATTACCACAGAGTAGGCTATTTACCACATGTACAATGCTGGACTTGTTGGGATTTCCTGTGGTTTTGACGTCAAAAGCCAGGCTTAAGAAAAACGTGACTGTGGCAACATCTCTTCAAAATTATGTTACATTGCTTGTTGCACATTTCTCGGGACTTTCAAAGTTAAACGTGCAGTAGGTAAGTGACGCTAAAAGTGCGTTTTGTTTTGTTCGAGACGGATGAAAGTGGTTGTTGTAGACTATTGCCTAAATTCGTAAATGTCCGGTGAGTGGCGCCAAATCTACACCCACACTAAACCCAACCGACAGTGTTAACAAAAACAAATGTGATATAAAACCGCATTTGCTGATTCAACCAGGACATTTATGCTTGAATTAATTATTGGCGACTCCATTTTTCATGGGACTTCCCCTCATCGCAAGTGCGTTGTGTATCAGGCGAGCTACCAAACAAGCTGACTACTAGCCTACATCAGAAAAGCCATACGGAACTGGGTTTGTGATGAAAACGTCAAAATGTATTAGTTTATCATGCACTATTGTAAAAATGTTTTGAGGTGAGAGTATTGTGCAAGAGCCATGTGAAAAAAGTCTTTATGAATCGACAATCTGCCGCTGATCACAATTCATGTGAAAAGTTGTTCGTGTTTTACTGTCACGAGTGTTCATTTAAGCTGGAAGCTGAAGTCAAATGTATGTAAAGGCATGTTTTTGTCAACTTTTATATGATAAAACAACGCTGTTAAAGGTAGGCTATTTGCATGTTATCAGGATATCACGCAGATCAGTGTGTTCATTTCTAGAGGACTCCAACGATTTTTTTGTGTGATCTTATTTTGAGGGTGACGCTCTCTAGTTTTGTCCTTGTTTTGATATGAATCTTCTTTAGGCCGGTGTTTTGAAGCAAAACATAAGAAGTTCAATATCTGCTCTCCACAAGTTTGAAGAAAAGAGGCTTAATTGTTCAAGGTTGTGCGTGTTTTAATCAAGGCATGATCAAATACGTAGACAGCCCTGGCTGTAAATAATACATTAATGCCCATACAAAGGCAGCCCCACAGGCAGTGTGCAGAGCGGTAAACACTGGGGGAATAATACATGTCCTCAAGTTATGCACCATTTTTCTGCTGAGTTGTCAGAGTGAGAGGAAGTTCAGAAAATGGCTCGCTCTTCTCAAGGGTGATGGGAGGGCTGGCCAAAGTCACTCTTCAAAGGGACCCTGAATATCCTCTGGTTCTCTCTGAGAGTCCAGCACAGGAGACGATTCAAACACTGAACAGCATAAATGTTTAGAGGAGCGGCCTCATCCAGTCAATATGAGTGAACAGTGATCTGGTTGAAAATACTGCTGCCTTTGTTCCCTGCTTGGCCAGGCATTGCTCCTGAGGTCCTCGGTCTTGGATTTTGAGTCTTTGATCATCATAGTCTCTTTCATCTTCTCTTTTGGTCTCGATGCAAAGGGACAGGGTTCTTCGATTGTCTGCATCTCCCTCGCTTAAGTCATGATGCAATGGCCCGTGAGCCATTTGCCAGTGATGTTTGGCAGTGATTGTTTGGCATAGATAGCGTTTGACAATGCTCAGTGTTGGCTCTGAACTCTATATGAGAGTTTATATACAGACAAAGCCATAAAGTGAGGTCTTGACCTGAAAGATCTTGTTCTACAAATAATACAGTAGGTTAAATGAAAAAGGTGGGAGGATACAAATAGGTGCCGACTGCAAAGGATGTCATGACTGTGCATTTAAGTGGTTTTGTTTTATAAATTTAGAATGATCTCTCCATGTACATTGGCCTTTTTCAGCTTTTTTGAAGAAAGGGTGCATTAAATTGATCAAGACAGTGAATCGTTGCATAATGTTACAATGAAGATTCCTATTTTAAACAAATGCTGCTCTTTTGAACTTTCTATTCATGTGTCCTGTATTCCTCAAAAATATTAAGCTGTACAACATTTTCAACATTGAGAATGATAAGAAATGGTGAGCACCAAATCAGCATATTTTAGATTTTTTTTTTTTTTCATATTTTTGAAGGATCATGTGACACTGCAGTAATGGTTGCTGAAAATTCAGCTTTACCAAAGAAATAAACTACATTTTAAAATATATTAAGATAGAAAAGAGTTTTTAAATTGTAATAATATTTCACAATGTTCGCTTTAGGTTTTCTCGATGCTTGGTCAGCCCTGAAAAGACTTCTTTCACATAAATTAAAAAACCCTAACAACCCAAACATTTGAACGGTATTTGAGCTATAAATCAACAGTTATATTTTAGCATAATTAGATTATCCATTCTGATCAATTTCAGAAAAAATATTTTTTATATCAGAGCTTATAAAATGACATTTCCTGCAGAAAAATACTGACTTTTAAAATACATGTTATAAAAAAATAATAATAAAAAAAAAAAAAACTTGAAGAACTTGCATTTTTCTCATGGGATAGTTTCAGGGTTTTTAATGCCACTTCAGGGGCTCTGTAATAAATATGCTCACTAGCTATTTATTTTTTATTAAGTTTTGTTTATGTAGTAGTGACTCCGTGACACCATTTTTAGTTAATTTACAAGGAACCTTTTTAGTTAGTGTTAAAGGCAAAAAACAAATGATAGACAGAAAAGATTGAAGTGACGTCTCCATCAATTAGTAATCAGCCTAGTGGTAATTAACAATCTCCAGTCTCCACTTAGCACAGCTTTAGAATTTCTTGGCAATATTGATTAGACTCAAAGGCCAGTCAATTGGAATTCCCAACGAGAGAACTAACGCACGTTTATGAATAAACAAGAGCAGAGACCAACCTTAATGGCTAAAATGACTAAAACGGCTTTATTCTTCAAAATTATTCGACTGTTGTACTGATTCACACTTGTAATAGAATAACTTCACGATTCTACATACACACACTGACTACACAAGAATAAACCAGCTGCAACAACACAAACCCAGACAGATTATTGGAGCTGGGTGTAATGCTGTGGTGCGGCTGTGTCTGGGTGGGTCATCTTGTAGTGACCAGTACACTCATGATTATGTCCAGTCATCGCTGCTCGGTCAGCAATGGTACCCAAATATGCTGACTTCTCGCTTGAAATTGGCATCCTTTTTTTAGATTCACTTGTGCTTTATTTATAATGATGCAGTCTGACTGCAGCGATGAATGTTGTATTCTTACAGGCTTTTTTTTCCACCAAGGAGGAGCTGATGTCCAAAAATACTAAAATTTATGCAAATAGCAGGGTATTGCATAAGTGTAATAAAAGGACTAAGTGTTTAAGGAGTGGTCTTTTAACTGAATAAGAGGAAGTGAAAAGGATTGAGTGCAAACAAAATGAAATAAAGTAGGAAGGCTTAAAAATAAGTAGATCTTTTTTATGATTTTACAACCTCCCTGGAGATTAATGATCATATTAGAGGAATATGACTAAGGATCTGAGTGAATTTTTATTAATTTCCATAAATAACGTCAGAGCATTGTATTTGTGTTAATGAAATTAACCTCTCACAAATGACTTATGAATATTCACCACATTCTGATTAAGGAATTTTCAAACCTTTTTTTTTAAAATTTGTTTATTTATTTTTTTTTTTATCAGAACAGCACAGAATATGGAACTTTAATCTTTTTGGGGTGCATTTTGAGCAAGTGTTGCACAAGTAACCATATGTGTTTTCAATTCCCTTTATTGAGTTTAGCCTTGCTTTTTTCTAGTGATTTGCGAATATATATAGAAATGAACTGTTAAGATTTCAATTTACACACACTTTCATCTCTATAGTGTTTTGAAAGAAAGCATGTTGCCTCTTGATGCAATCTTTTTATTGTTTGCTCTGCTCTTTTTCCATTACAGCAAACCTGGCTTCTCTTCCACCCTTATCCAGTGCTCAGCCCTACAATTGCTTTTTGAATGAAATAGGACAAGTTTTCATCCATTTTTAATTGAAATGCAAACTACAGCAATGGGTCACAGCAACAGCAGCGCCTTCACTCCCTGATGATAAAGGCTGCAGCTATTTGTCTGGCTATCAGCTTGGTCATGTGTGTAATTGCCTTTTACCATTCTCTGGCCACAAAAAGCACCAGAGTGATGCATGCTGAGAAGAAGCCAGTGAAAACAGCACACAATACAAGCCAAAAGATTCCATATGTATAGTGAGGATGGTTTTTGGTCAAGGAGCTCATTTTTGTCTAATAATAATATTTAAGATCAAAGTTTTGTTTTGGTTCTCCTTTGTAAGCGACTAAAATGGTGGAGAGAAATGGATAAAGGAAGAAAGCGATGAAAGAGAATGAGGTCATTTCTTGGATACTCTGACTTAAAAAATACTTTGTCAAATTTATGTCAAATGTAAGCGCTTATTTTCCAGTTCAGGCACTTTATTAATTATAACATCTACACAATGGAAACAAAATGAACAGGACAGAAATAAAGAACTACAGTTATTCATTGGTCAATAAGGGATTTAGAGTTGGCTTATACTATGAGGTAATTTTAATATTTAATCCATTTTTGTAAAGTTTTAATGTTGTTATTATACTGATATTATACTGTAAGCTTCATGCATTTATTATGAATATTTCATAGTAAATCTGTGGTTTTTATTTTAATGCCAAAATAAATATGTTTTATTTGAAGCATTTTGATTAGAAACAAATGAATTTATACCAACCTATGAATTTTTTTTAAATTATATTCAATGGCCAGTTTTTCTTCTTTTTATGGCAAAAATAGCAACATTCGCCCAAACAAAATAGTGAAATTATTTAAAACTTACGTATGTGTGGTGTTGTGATGAAAGAAAACAGGTAATATGATTTCCATTGTTCATTTTTTTTTAAATGTTATGCAAAAAAATTAAGACACATATGATGGGTACATGAAGCACACTGCACACAATACAGAAGAAAACACACTAATTCGTAACAATTCTGGTGAAGTGGTGGCTAACTGACATGAATTATTACAATCTCATTTCTTTGTTTTCGTACAATCAGCTTATTTTGTTTATGGATGGACCTTCATACTTACATAAAAAAAAAAATCATACATTTCCATACGAACCACATTATCCACCTTGTAAAATAGTTCAGTTTTGGTTGGTAGGAATGTATTGGGTTAAGAAAGACTGCAAGACCTGTTCTCTTAGAGAAGACAAAAGGAAAAGCCATAGCAGGAGAGCGAGAAGCAGATGTGCTGGTATTGATCTTCTCAAGGTCAGAGCAATGAACTTCACCCTCAGGAGAATTCACTCCGTCACCTTGACCGTGAGCCAACACCAGTCATCTGACCTCTGACCTGCGTCCTCCAGAGACCACCTACCTCTATCCTACCCCCCGGTCACCTTCTCCTTGAGCTAATCCCTCGGATTTGACCTCTGAAATTTCACCTTGACCATGCACTAATGCTGCATTTTGACCTGTGACATGACCTTTGATCCCAGCCCATGTTCTTCAGCTGAATTAGGAGAGCGCTGGGGGGAACCAGCAGGACAGTACAAGTGCCGGCCAAACGCTGTTCAAATGAAAACTGACAACGCTCCCCTCCCCCACCCCCCGAGCGATCTGCCTGCCCACTGGGCAGTTAGAA
This sequence comes from Labeobarbus marequensis, assembly GCA_034780575.1. Taxonomy (NCBI): domain Eukaryota; kingdom Metazoa; phylum Chordata; class Actinopteri; order Cypriniformes; family Cyprinidae; genus Labeobarbus; species Labeobarbus marequensis. The sequence continues at coordinate 9,290,574 of JAUZSZ010000104.1, read as the reverse complement.
ATGTGGGTTAAAGTGAGTCAATAGTGTTTCACAAGGCCAAGATATCTCCCCAGAGTGGGGTCTTCTGTCTGAAGTGGTTTGACATTTATTATTTGGGAAAAAAAGAGAAGAGAGGGGTGATTAGGGAGCGAACGGCTGGGAAAGAGAGGATTGACAGGCAGGGTGAAAGGGAGAGATTGGAGAAGTGGCAGGGAGAAAAAGAGAAGCTCGGTCGTATCGATTTGTATACCGCATGTATGCAAACATGCACTTGGGGCATGTCCTACCCTCATGCTATGAATAAAATATGAAAGCTAAATATCTGATTATGATGCCCTACTACGAGTATTTTAAAGTGCACAGTGTTTATCATCAGCGCTGCATGATTCAAAGCCTTCGTCTTTAACAGTAATTTTATGTAGCTGTTTTTTCGTGTTTTTCCCCCCAGTTGCTTGGTGAGCATGTAGTTGTTTTGGCAGCAAAGGTGAGAGAGTTTCAGCGCAAGAAGCTGGGAGCGGGGGAAAACAGAAGTGAAATATTTATAGAGGTTTGACTTGCACCTCTCCCATCGGGGCTGCACATGCATGCTGGAGATAGCTGCAGGCCTTACAGAGCAGCAGGTCAGATTCAGAGGTTTACAAATCATAGAAAAACACAACATGTCAATGAGGCAGAGAGGAACGGAAAGGGAGAGAGACAGAGATGTTTGGGAGGGGATGAACAGAAAGTGCACATGGAGGCAGATTTGAGCCTTGGAGATATAGATTTGTTTTCTCTATTTATTTTATCTTCTTGTTGTTTTTGACAGATACCTTTCCTGTTTATTTTCTTCCCTTCAGATCAAAAAGCGTCTGTGTGATATTGAATCTGACAGCTACCTTTATCCATATCAAACTTCATTTTGCGCTGTAGTTTTGATTTCTTTCATGCGGGCCTGGAAAGATTTCAGATTTTGTTTTCATGCCAAGGCAATAGATTAGGTTTTTTTTTTTTGATCGTGGAGGCCTGATCCACACTCAAACAGCAAACAGCTAGGCAAAATCTGGAAATATAAATAAAGTCAAGAAACTTGAAATTGCGATGACTGACACTATGGTGTAGTTACCCTCGTGAAAAATAAATACACTAAAGTATAAATAAGTATACTACAAGTACATTTACATACCCTGCAATTGTACTTTTAGATACTAAATTGGTATACTTAAAGTCTGCTCAACTGGAACAACTAATTTTGTACTTTAATTGTGCAAAAGTAGTGCTGAAGCCCAAATAAAGATATATTTGCTAAAGTGGAACTATTGCAAATATACTTCAGATACACTTGAAATATCTTGCATTTAAAGACTGATATTATTCAAGCAATCCTCATCAATAGTGACATTAAAACACATTTTAGGCTTAAATGTGCATTGTGCACAAGTAGTACTTCAAATAAAGTTTAATTTAAATTTTTATATCAGTAATCTTGAGCGATATGTCCGTAAATGTGTTAATAGATTTTAACTATACTTATTATGAAATAAATGTATTTTAAATATCTTACTTTTTTACTAGGGTATAGCATGTTGTGCTTTCGGTATCTGCTATTTTTTAGTAAAAGTAAAAGTAATATTACAGCGACCAAAGGCTCATTTAACTAAACAGAGTCATCGTGTTTTGCCTGATGTTTGAAAGGCTTTCACTGAGCATGCTCTTAAAGTGTTGCCACGTTCACTTATAAGTGACACTTATTAAGAGCTTGTTGTTTTGGCTCAGCCCATAAAGTGATCTAGTTTATGGAGTTAATAAAGTAGGCAGGTGATGGTTGTGATATTTTGGTATGTTTAAGTTTGTTGTAGGCTTGTTCTTATTTGCTGTTTTTATTCTAGCAGGATCTGGCAACAATAATGAGTCAATGTGTACCTCATTCCCTGTGATTTCTTGCATTGCATACAAAACAGACACAAGTTGTTTGGTTCAGGTTTGTACACACTGCATAGAATTTTTTAAATGCAGATTCATTTTTTTCAAGAGTTAATTCAGTTCTAGTTGTCCTTCCTGTAAATTACTTAATTGTGTGTGCAGAACAAGCACTATAAGGTGAACTGACAACCAAATTTAGCTGTAGAGTATACATGGCCTAGCTTTTCATTCAATTAATTACCATTCATAAGAATCAGAATCAGAATCATCCACAAGTTACATCTATTAACATGATTTCTAAACGTACACTGTTAAAAATGATCGTGATTTTATCGGTGAAAATGCTACAGTATAAAAACCTGTTAAATGGTTAACAGTAAGTTCCTGTAAAATTTACAGGGAAAAACCGTGAACTGACATTTCCACAATTCCCTGCGTTGCATTTCAAATTTTGTTTGAATTTGAGTTTTTTTCCTTGAAATAACTATGTTTCTTCTTAGTTTTTTCTTATCAGTTATGTTTATTAGGGTTGTATGTTACATCTAATGTTGT
>JAUZSZ010000104.1:9249577-9263421 GCA_034780575.1 Labeobarbus marequensis | reverse complement strand
CACACACACACACACACACACACACACACACACACACACACACACACACACACACACACAAACACACACACACACAAACACACAAACAAATGTAATGGCTGCTTTGCATTGTATTGGTAGCTATTTTAATTAAAGTGAATCATAATGAGCCTGCACATTTTGTATTGCCTGTCAGTAATATTTCTTTTTCTTGTGATAGATAGTCCATTTGGGTTTGTACAGATTACCTTTGAAATGAGTTATTGAGTTGTTAATTGTTTCAACAGAGCTTTTCTGACCTTTTTGCTGTTATTACTTTTGTCTGTGTTTAATTAGGGGTCGAAAAGACCTTGGGACCAATCACTTCACTAGAAACAAAGTCTAATTAGGAGAAAGGAAAAGGCCTTTTAATTGTATGTCAGTGTCAAAGGAACATTGTAATTAATTATTATATAGTCAAGGAGTCGGGTACTTCTATTTCATAAAAAGGTGTGTGTGTGATACATGCAAGAACAGCGTGTGAATGCTTTTGGACACATGCATAAATATGTACACTTATACATATTGTTATATGTAAATTATAAAACACTTGCACGTTTCATTTCATTCAGCTGTCAAATTATCTGTGTTTACATTAAACAAATTGCAGTCCTTTTACTAACAAGAGCTAAACAAATCTCTGACAGCTGTCAGATTGTGAATTGTTGTCTTAGTGTATAAGTGTTTCATGTTTTTGGTAATTTTGTAAATCATGCATGTGTTCTGTCCAGATGAAACACAGCAGTATCAGGCAGCTCTGTACCATCCTCGGCTTCCTCTGTGTGACTTCACTTTTACTGTGATTGATTACATAGCTGGAGGCTGGACTATGGTGGGCATTTCTTTTTTTTTTTACTTGTTTTCCTTTAACTTCAGATTTTAAATGTTGAACTTGTCGTTATTGTCAGAGCAAATAATGATGTCTTGTGGAGTCTATGCTGTATGTCATTTTAAATGTATTTGTCATGGTCGTCAAAAATCTTATAAAAACAACAGTGTTGGTGTAAAAAGAGTAGGGGAGAAAAAAGAAGAAAAAGAAACCGCTATTAGAGTCATTTGTCCAGGAATCGGATTACAGTGTGATTTTGATTCACTAAAAAGAACCACTCGTAAAAGTCACTTGTTCTTTAATCGTCTCCACTGGCTGTGCTGTGGATTCAGTAGCAGTTTTGCAATGGCGTTGAATAAGTATTTCAGAATATTTTAGTACGGTATTCCAAAACGGCTGAGTGGGTACAGTTGTAATGTGGTATGGCTGTAACACTGCGAATATCTCCCTTCTCATGCATTCAATTTGGGATCATGCATGCACATTTACATTGGAAATTTAAGGCCTGTAGTTCACATTTTTGTAAAAATATTTGAGAGGGATACATTTTTTCTCTTTTAATATAAATAGATAATTATTCTTGTCTGATTATGAAAACACACTGTGTGTTATAAATGTTGATTTGTCTTCTTCAAATGAATAGTTTTTTGAGACATGCTATAGCTGCTAGCATGTTAGGTTGCAAAGAAATCATCAAAACAAGGTTTTACTGCACTGATAGTGAGTGTATTGGCCACCAATGTGAAAATGATTACAATTACACAAAAAAAAAAACTGATCTGATACTTATGTGTAGATTAAAAATAGCTAAAAAATCAAATGTGTGTGAATATTTCACTTAAATAAATGTAATTTAATTGAGTGTTACAGCAGGTGTTACTATACTGGATCTGGCATAGGGACAGCTGTACCAAAATTCTGGAAAACAAGAATGATATATTTAGGTTTTTGACATGTATTAGACGGATAAAAGCATCTATTATTGTCAGTATTTGTGCAGCACAGAAAAAAAAAATGTTACAACTGCACTAAACTGTCTACTTGTAAAGAGAGCAGGAGTGTAACATTAAATGGACTCTGACAGTGCGTGATACTGAAAAGCAAAATTAGAAATAAAAATGTAACATCTTTAGTGAATAATTTAGTCATTTTTTTTGCTTCCATATAATAGCAGCAGTTTTCCCCATTGAAGCGCTGATAATAGTTTCACTGCCTAGATTTTTATAAATATTATTAACACCACAAATGTTTGTTGTCATGATTTGAGATGAAATTCTGTGATGTAACAGAAAAAACCATAGCATGTCTGAGAGAAAGAGAGAGAGGCAGTATTTGAACACCTCAGTAGGCTTTGAAGTGTTGGACTTCTCAACTGGGCTGTGTGTGGAGCGCTGAATTTCTCCTCTGACAGCTGATGAGGAGATGACTGCTAATTGTCACGTCCTTCTTGTTCTTTGAAGTGTTAAAAGAGAAAATTTCCTATGATATGTTTGCTTTATTGAACTGCATGAATGATTTTAATTCCCAGTGGTTTTTCTTGCATCCTTAAAATGGTTGTAAAAATGCTGACAACATTTAGGCTACATTTGTATTTTTAAAATACTCTAACATACCAAACAAAGACCTGACAATGAAATATCGAGACATTAATGGAAGGTGTGTTTTTGAAACTAGACATAATATCTAGGCTTGATTTTTTTTAGATTTTTTTTCAGCATGCAATAGGCATAAATACTCAATGGAAAAGAATATTTTATTTATTTATAACTATGCACCTCCCCACACAATTAATATGTATGTCATGAACAACATATGCACATGCGTAGGATGTTAATCAAGCAGTCGACAAAAGGTCAGTCAATGCGTTCCCATAAATAACAATATTTTCCTTCTGTTATGATACAAAATGATTGGCAGATTTTTATCAGGAACAACAACATCAAAAAATCAAATACACACGGAAACAAGCCATATGCTGCTCTTACACTATTGCTGGGGTCGATTTTGATTGCTCTGACACACTGCCAATCCAACATCATTAAATAGAGCAATTAACATCATTAATTTTTCAGATTATTTGGATACCGTGGCAGAATGTCCAGGGGAGCTTTAAAACCACCCATGGTGACAAAATAAATCGCAGACTTTGGTGCATGAATAGGTGATGGATTGCAGTGTGGGATCCCCTGCTCTGCTCTGATTGACAGGCCTGACATATGGAATAGTTCTGGTACTCTCCAGAGACTCGGAAAGAGTGAGAAAGGGTGGAAAAGAAAGAGAGAGAGTGTGAGAGGGGTTGGTGAGTGAGCTGTACTGCCTGCCAGCTCGAGAGGAGGAGGAGAGGGTGCTTTCTTACTACAATCTGTATTTCTGATCAAAGCAGCTCCAGATCTCACTCTATCTATCTCTAACCTTCTCTCTGCCTGTCTCGAGCTTCCCTCCTTTCCGTCTTACTGCATATTCCCTCTCTCTCTCGCTCTCTCGCTCACTCACTCTCTAAATTTAGCACCGGAGGCAATTAGTGGTGAAGTGCTCAGAGCAAGATCTGTAACTGCTGACAGGTTCCACAAGTACAACAAACTAAAGTGTGTGTGTGTGTATGTGTGTTGGGTATTTAAATATGCAGCTCTTTGCCCATTTAAGCCTCTGAAGAAGAGGTTGTATTCCTTGCTATTTATACAAGTGGACATTTGAAAACAGATTTGGACATTGTTATTTTAAAAACATCTCATTTTCATCACATCAAGCAATAGGGAGTTTGTCTACTTTGTTAGTAGTATTAATATTAATAGGGTAGAATGGGGCTAAAGGCCCTCTTGGATAAAAGTAGCCTTTTATTTTATATTCTTCTAAAACACTAAATGCCAAAAAAAGGACACCTTCCTAAACACCCCTTTTTTGATTGAACTTGAGGTAATTTGATCTAACATTTAATAATTTTCACATTTTATATTTCCAAGTCCTTCAAATAAATTTCACATAAATGTATATTTAGAATTATATAGCTAATTGAACTCTATTAGCTATTAGTTAGCTAAAATATCTTTACATTATTATGTTTTGGGTTTAAAAATTAGATTGCTTCATCAGTATTCAATAGATTTTGCGACCAGAAAATAAAAATACAAATTTTCGTGCACTTTCGGAAAAAAACTTGCCAAAATGTATACTGTAAAAATTAATTTATTTTATTTATTTTTGTACATAAATACAAGATTATTGGAGTATGTTTTACAAGAAAATATGATTTCACTACTTCAAAATTTCATTTTTAATTCAGTGCGTTACTTGTTGTTTGTGAAATTGACTAGCAATTTCTGAGTGAAAGTTGTTTTTAAACCAAATTCATTTCAGTGTACAATGGAAAAATGGCTTTAAACAATTTTCAGTCAGAAATTGCTGTTAAATTTCACAAATAATTGCAAAGAAATGTCAAGCAACACAGTTAATCTTGAAATTTTGAAAGACTGAATAAGTATTTCCCCTCCCCCCCCCACAGTGTACCTTTAGGGGTACAACAGCTTGTCACTGGGGCAGTAACCTTATTGTTACTTTACTCAACTTTTTACATTATTTACCCCAAAACAATTAAGGGCACATACCCCTAGTGAAAAAATAACTATACTAAGATGTATTTGAAATACATTTATTTAATGCTTAGTATACTACTGTCACAGAAGGACCCGCCTGTACTGCCATCTGTTGTTTCAGTTTAGTTCCTGTATTTCCTTATTTGGTATTTCCTGTCATTAGTTAATCATCGTTTAGTTTCATCACCTGTGTTCTATTAATTATCTAGTTTGCTCATTGTTTCCGTTTCCTTTATAAGCAGTCTGTTTAGTTCTTACCTTTGTCAGTTCTTAAAGTTATGTTATGCTGTTTGATGGATTTGCATCTCTTTTATTTATTAAAGTTTGTTTTATTTTTGTAATCCTCGCCTCCCTGCCTTCTTCCGTGAGCATCACATTACAACTACAAATACATTTACATATTTATGTACTTTTTATGTAATGAAGGAATGTAATAAAAACACCCTGCAATTGTACTTTTGGCATACTAAACTGGTATACTCAAAGTCTGCTAAATTGGAACAACTACTTTTGTACTTAATATATAATACTTCAGTATATTTGATTGTGCTAAACTGGAACTATTGCAAGTATACTTCAGGTATCTTGCATTTAAAGACCAATATTATTCAAAGATCATACAATCCTTATTAATAGTGATTCTGAAACACATTTTAGGCTTATTGTTAAGAAATGTGCATTGTGCACAAGTAGTACTCCAGATAAAGTTAAATTATAATTTTTATATCAGTAAGTCTCTAGCGATATGTCAGTAAATATGTTAATAGATTTGAACTATATACTTAGTATGAAATAAATGTATTATAAATATATAACTTTTTTCTAGGGACAATATTACTAATTTAAGGTACTAACACACCTTTTAGGGAGTAAATAAGATACAAAGCTGTGCCTGTAAGGATAATGTCCCAATGCCAAACTGTTGTACCACTAAAGACCATTTTTGTACATTTTTTTCTGACAGTGTAAGTACCCTTTGATTGTACCATGAGCCACTCATTTTTTGTCTTTGACTTCTGTGTACATAATTAATGTTGGCATGACAATGCAAACAGTTTACATTGTTTTTAAACGGTATATCATCTAAAAGAGCCCTGTGCGCGTGCTGAGTTTGGCGCTTCCTGCGGATTTGCATTACTACAGAATCTGCCACACTTTAGCTGAGATCTGTGATCTGTAATAGTTTGATGGGAGACTGATTGAACCCTTCCCTGACAGTGAGCCGGAAAGACGTTTTTGCTGCAAATGTTTATTCAGGTGGGAGGATAATGTAGAATGATTTGAGAGAGCCCAATAGCAGCAGAGAAACCCAATTCTCCTGAGAGTTACCGGCCTGTCCGGACTCATTAGTCGCCAACTTACTCTCCTCTCTCCTGTTTTCTCCCCTTGAAGAGGGTGCACATCTCCACCTCAGACTGCTTGATTCAAGGAGACTATTTAAGGACGCAATTCAGTTTTTCACCAGTCTGAATTACTTATTATTCCACTGTATAATCCCTGTGGACTCAACATATTATTCCTGTCATGAGCATTTGACTGAATTAGGTTTTTTTTTTATTTGTGCCATAAAATGCCAAATGAAACACGGCAGATATAGATGAGTGACTGATTATAAAACCAACTGAACCAATATTTGGATGTTGCTGAGTGCCGGCGATAAAAATGTATTACTTCTCATCCTTGGATATTTCCGACGAGCGGGAGAGTATACGTCGATGCGCAACACAACATTTCCACACACTTCAGCATTGTTTAGCACAGCCTACACACTTTATTTCCAAACCCTGCCTAAATATGGCTTTCATCTGTATTTAATTTTCATAAGTGAGGACTCGTAAGTGAGTGCTAAAATGTTGTGAAATAAATAGGCTGTTATTTTAGCAGCAAAAATCATACTCAAGAATACAGTTTGTAAGCCGAATTCAACTCATAACAATAAGTAAATTCTCCGATTTTGGACCCGGCATTTGATTGAGTTGACCTGAAGTGACCCCAGCCCTGGTTTATGCAGTCCTTCCTGTAATCCTGCTTGCAGTTACTAGTAAAAATGTGCAATGTTTTCCAGTATTGCTTGGCTACCTGAGGTATTGCCAGAACCCTATTGTCTCAGGTGGTTTTACAGAGGGGTTGAATCATCCCCATGGGGAATATCACATTTGCATAGTGTGATTATCTTCAATTGTTTATATACGCATCATAATGCTGCGGTGTTCATGGGCATGTGGGTTTATGGATGTTTAAAGCTCATCTTTGTGTTGAGATTTGAGCTGTGAATCAGACTCTGGTGAGTCAGGGAGAGAGAGACGCTCTAATGAGGGACTAGCTTCTGCCAACTGGTATTATGTTACCTTTTGTCATCATGTAAACCTCAACACTCAATAGAGAATAAAAGCCATGACTGACATTTTCAAGAGCTATGCGGTTTTCTTCTCTGTCCCTGCATAGTTCAACCCCATGTGATAATGTTGTTGTAATGTGTAAAGAATAGCAGCTTTTGAGAAAATCCTAATCCATAATACAGTATGTGATAGTATACAATAAATGCAGGTCTTAATATACCCTAGGACCCTTAAGTAGCTAAATGATGTATCTGTAACAATAGATCCCGTGTCTGCTTAGTTTGTCTTTTTGTTTTGTTTTTGTTCAAAATAGTTTGGGCCATATCTCAACAGCCACAAAATCTCAGCCAGTTTTATAAAAAGAATCAACAAATCAGAAACTATTACTTATGTGCTACTAATGTGCTAAGGAGAGCTAAGGTGGATGTAAGAATTTAGTAAATAACAATTTAAAAATAGCAAAAGTTCATGAACCTTATGGTGCATTCTAATGATACTTTTATGGAGCATATACAATCCTCCTGCAAAAGAGCAGCCAGCACAGTCTGCAAAATTTCTCTTTCCGTTCAAATGTGAGAAAAATAATTACTGAACTTATCTGAATATTTCTTTGAACTATTCCTTTAAAGGGATAGTTCACCCAAAAATGAATATTCCGTCATTAATTACCCAGCCTCATGTCGTTCCAAACCCGTAAGACCTTCAATCATATTCGGAACACAAATTAAGATATTTTTGATGAAATCTGAGAGCTTTCTGACCCTCCATAGACAGCATGTAACTAAGTAAATTTTATTTATGTACAGTAGCATATTTAAACACTGCAAAGCTATATAAGGTGCTGAACAAAGTAAAACAAAGTTTAAAAAAGTAAAACCAAATGAGACAGGCAATAAAACAAAGTGAGTTTAAAAATGCTAAAGAGTAATTAAATTTTCAACCTCGATTTAATAATGGTAATAGAAGGTTCAAGGCAGATGTCCAGAGTCAGCTGATTCCAAAGAGTGGGGGCAGTAACAGAAAGAAAACTCTGTCACCCTTAGTTTTTAAACGGGAATAAGAGCCCTGTCAGAAGATCTTAAAAGTCTGATAGATGACACAGGGGTAAGAAGATCTTTAAGATAAGATGGAGCTTGATCTCTATCCTTTGATGCACGTTCACAAGAGTAACACAACGCATACATATTGTGCTGCTGACGCAGGAGCCAGCGTTCTGACGTAGAACACGGATGCACTGTGCCTTCTTTACAAGCAGAGGAATGCACACGGATCTTTTGTAATACTCTTGTGGACATGCGTCAAAAACTGACAAATGACAAAAAAGACTGACAAAAATATTTGAAGTTGTTATTTTGTTGTTATCTTGTTTTCTTTGCACACAAAAATTATTCTCGTAGCTTCATAATCTACAGTTGAACCACTGATGTCACATGGACTGTTTTAACAATGTCCTTGGTACCCATCTGGGCCTTCAATGTCTTGAACGTCCCTTGTTGTCCATGCAGGGTCAGAAAGTTCTCGGATTTCATCAAAAATATCTTAGTTTGTGTTCTGAAGATAAAACAAAGGTCTTACAGGTTTGGAACGACATAAGGGTGAGTGAATAATTATTGACAGACTTTTCATTTTTGGGTGAGCTATCGCTTTAACTGGGAAAAATGGATGTTGGAGAGGATGGATAGGGTTTGTAAGTTATGTCTGTGAGTTATTTACCTGAACAAAACAAAATTTTATTCAAAGCATACAATATTATTGTAACATTAAAGAAAGCATATTAGTTTAATATTTTTAACTCATATTATTTAAAGATATGAGATAAGAGCAAATTGGCATTTATTAATAGTAATAATAATCAAAATTAAATATGCATGTATGGGCTGCACATTGGCTCCAAGTATACACATGACATATGGTTAGAATAATTCACCACAGATGCTCAACAGAAAACAAGTAAATACACTCAGACAAACCCCAACAAGAGGAGAGCCCACATTGATTTTAAGATCATTTCCCTTGCCTCCATCTGGAAAGGGATTTTTTTTGTTTTCACAGTTGTGTGATCTTATCAGAGCCTTTGGAAGTAAGCACCATTATCAAGAGCAGACTATGAGCTTTTTGGACACATATTAAGTCTGATGCTCTTAGAGGAGAATCACTGTTAACAAAAGAATTTAATCAAGGTCTAGGCCTGATGTGTGTCTCATTTAATTGCTTTAGACTTTCAGATGGAAGAATACCTGAGCCATAGATTAAAACATATACTTATACGTTAGCACATCGAGGTGTTATATCATGCAATACATTACTGGATTGGCTTCAGCATTATAATTGCAGTACATAGATGTGAAAATATGGCTGATGCCAGAGTGTGTTTCTTCGTTAGTCCACCCCTGTTGGAGTGAAGTGGTAAAGCCACACACAAGCCTGCAGGTCCTGAACACAACATGGAGAAATCCTTACATTCATGCCACTCAGATTCATTGCTGTTTTCTGTTTGGCCAGTCATTTCCTCATGGGGAGCTGCTGTTTGCCTTGGCTGCTGGTGGGTTTTGGGGTACAGGGCCACAGTTGTGTTCCCCACTCTGTGTGCTGTTCCTGTGGTATTTCCTGCCCACGTTTTTCCTCTGCGTCTCTCTGATTTGACTGAGTCCTGATGCAGCACGTATGAAATATTAGGAAGAGATATTGTGCTTCAGGGACAATAAATTGAAATCCCTCATTGCTTTTTATATACAAGTTTGACTTTTTTGGTCATTTTTTAATGCACAATGAATTATCGCTTGTGGTGGCATGTTAAAAAGTTTGGTCAAATATTTTCCTAGCAGATTGTTTGCTTTTCCTGCAGAATCTACCAAAAAGACGTTTAAACTTGAGTTCTTGCCCGCCAGCAATTTGTCCATGCGAGGTTTTTGTGACCTTGTAAATACTAGCAGTGGTTGCTCATTTAATTACCACGCCATATATTTATGTACTCTCAATATAACCTGTCATGACAAGCTGCAAGCCAGATTCAGTCATTTTCACTGAGCTGGAAGGAGCATTTAAGCTCTATCACCAAGCAATAAAATCATGGTTGAGTTGTTCGCCTTTCATATGCAAAAGTCCATCTAAATAAAATGAGCCATATTTCCGCTGCCCAAAGATCTCCCTATTGGGTTTTTGTGTAAGCACATTTTAAATGACATTAAACATTATTTTGACTAAAATAATGATTGTTCTGTTTAAGCTGAGAAAAGATAAATGAAGAAGAACATTAACTGAATCCAATGGCCCATGTTAGCATGCTAAATCTAACTTTTTCACTAAATGTAAGGAACGGGATGAGCAAATAAAAAGTCTATTCACTATATGTTCAATGAGGACTAGCATAGCTAACGCTTAATTTGTGCTTGCAGTCCAGTCTTATGCAAAGCATGCTGGGATCTAGAAATCCACTGTCCAATCTCAGTTGTCAATAAAAATTATTCAAATATTCCCAACACAAAAGAGTTAACTTCCATTTCCAATTTAAGTCGATTGAAAGTAAGTTGCAACTAAATGCTCAATAACTGTATTGCATGATCTGATTTCTTGAGTAAATTATGCAGGGAGCAAAAATGTAGGTTTTTTTTCAGTGAACATCAAAAGTCTTTTGTAAAGTGCTCTCCACTTTATTTTTAACATAAGTTCTAGGACAGCCATTTTGAATGAGCAAGGGTTTATTGTGCCACTTCCAGTTAGCTGGCCATTATGCCGGTTGATATTGCGAACTGGTGTTTGTTATTTTATTTTTTACATGTACGATCATAATCATAAACACACTGTTTTGGCACAAATGCTTTTACCATTTACTTCACTTTGATATTTACCTATAGTAGCTTATGAATCATAAGTCCCACACATTTACATCAAACAGCTGTGTTCAAAAATAAGGTGGATATGAGTGATAGTATTTACAAAGGTGAGTAGCCATGGCAATTTAAAAGAAAAATACAAGATTTTTGATAGTTATACAGTATATAGTTATAGTCACAAGCCAGTCAGATTTTTGGCAAACTTTTGTTTAGCAATGCTAGGACCATTTAGCAGATGTTAATTTTTTTTTCAAGGAGACAGCATGGTTCAAAGAGAAAAAAAGGCTGGCAAAAATAGAATATCAGTGATGTTGTTCTGTTTGTCTCCTTTTTATGTGTCTTCCTTACCATACATATCCCAACATCAATCATATGAGACAAGCCTGATTCTGTCGCTGTGACGAGGTTTGTTCTCATATTAGTGACAATGTGAATGTGGACAGGATGAGTGGTAGGAAGAGAGAGAGAGAGAGAGCTCTCAAATAGTTCCATAAATCAAAACAGAAGTCCCACCATTTCCTTTACAGCCTTTGAATATGAAACCAGATGTTGCCTTTGTGCACTTCTTCGTTGTTGTTTTTTCTTCTTTCCTTTTTTTTAGCCTGCAATGAAGCAAAATGTCCTTTCTGCCTGGGGTGCTGGTCTGTTTTGAGTTGATATGAGGAACTAGTGAACCTTTGACCAATCCATGTCAGTTTTCTCAACATCATTTACCAATCTCACTAGCCTTAAGCCAATGTCTACGATTTGATGAACAAAAACACAATGTCCTCATTGGAAATGTTTATTCAAATAAACTTCCTCGCATCACCCCGGTGTGTGCGTATCAGACATGCATGTCAGACGTTATTCATCTGCGGCATCATCCTATTTTCTTGTATCTGCATTGTGTAATTCCCCCCAGGATTTCTCTGTGAATATTGCTCAAACCCTGTGAGAGGAGGTGACCGGCCGACAGGTATACGGAAACCACGGTATCAAAATCCATTGATGCAAACCGTGCTTGTAAGTGGAGCTAACGTTCGCCATTTTTTCTGTTTCCTGTGTGCATCTGCTGACATGTTGGCGCTTTCCTTGTTTGATCAGAGAGATTTTGCACCAGTCTGTTCAAAGGGCTCAGCCGCTTCTTTTTGTAGGTAATTCTAAAGCAAATATTTCTCTGAGGTAGTCTGTGGCTGCTTAGAGAGCACATGCTAGTGCTGAATTGAAAGGAAATACAGTATTTCTCCTCTTTATTTCCTCTCTCTGTCTTTCATATGGACCTGAAGCAAATGTTGACATTGAATTCAGATAGCGCTGATCCGGGGATCCTGCGGAGATGGTGGATCCAATATATTTGTGTCTTTATTTGAGTTCAGAATATCGAGCCTTTGAAAAAGAGGGCAAAAAAGAGAAAAACGGTCAAACGATCAAGGCCACCTCTGCTTTAATATACCCTGTAATTCTCCAAGGCGAAACACAGGTCAGTTCGGACATGTCATCAGTCTGTCTTTTTAGTGCAACACGTTTACCGGCTTCGTGGTTATTCCAATGCATTGACCCTCATCTGTCATTGCTCCATAAGACAACATCCCATTGTGTTGAGATTTCAAGAGTCTTGAATTGGCTCAGACTGATATGAAAAAGCAGTGTTGGTATGTCAGAGTCATGGAAGAGTCGACATAGTTCTCAAGTCTCAGCTGCAACTGCGTATTTGGGGATGCATTTGCATAAAGAGCAAATCCCAGCAGTCCTAACCTTAAGAAAGCCGAGCAGACAGGACTTCCAAACAAACGCTCTGCCAATTAAAGCCACTATCCTCACTGTCTGTAGCCAGGAACACTGTCTCTCCATAATGACTCAGTCTTTCCATCTACATGACAGCATGTCAGGAGACCTCTCCCCTGCTCAGGGAGCTATCTTAATTGGTGAAACCTCATGGGAGTCTGTGTTGAGATGTGGTCGCAAGGGTTGGTGCTTTTCTTCATCTTGGTCGCAGATTTATTTTGTGCCCTAGTTTTCGTTCAGTTGGAGGGCATATTTTAGATATTAAGGGTTTCAGGTATCACACTGGTAATCGGATGAGATAATCAAACTTAAAATGGGGACGGTGGACTATATAACGATGCATTTGTTTGGAGATAAATAGTAATCTTGACCTTTTACCAGGCCTCAGACAATAGAGCAAAATATCTGAAATAATAAATAGTTCACTCGACAAAATGATTTGGGTAACACTTTATTTTAAGGACCAATTGGCTGTTTATTAGTACTTATAAAGCACATATTAATGCCTTCTGCACGACCATATTTTAGAACCCTAATCCTACCCCACACCTAAACTTAACATCTACCTTACTAACTATTAATAAACAGCAAATTATGAGTTTACTGAGGCAAAAGTCATAGTTAATGGTTAGTTAATAGTGAGAATTGGACCACAAACATTTCTGAAGGAATATTATGCAGCTCTTGCCATACCAAACAGTGCAAGGGTTTTCAAGCTCCTAAACGGACAAAAAACACAGATTTTATGTGTATGTTTGTGTTGTTTTTTAATTGGTTTAATTCTCCTAGTGAATCAGGTCCTAAAACATGAGCTTGGAAATAAACCATTTACTCAGTATCTGCGATTTGTTGTGAATTGCCCTTAAAATGCTATGTTTTGGGTGAACTCTTCCTTTAAGTAAATTCTGTTTGACAGCATTACTAATTACTCAGTCTATTTGTGTATTCTACAGAGATTATGTTGAGAAATAAACTTTCTTGCAGGTAAACTTGTAATTGGTAACAGCAAGTAAACCCTGATAAAGTTTTATGTATCATTATTTTTTAAGAAATCTAATGTGCATTTGTTACACTACACTTTGTGTTATATTACCTTGGCATTAAAGTACAGAAAACTAGTTAAAGCTGCTGTGTGTCATAGAAATGCTATTGTGGATTTTTTTCTTTTGCTATTGGATGGAATGGGAAGCAAAAATTATATTTCTTGTAGCTTCCATTCACCACTATAGACGTTTTTCCAACTATGACGACTTCTGACTATGACAAAATGTCAAAAGGCTCAGTTATATAATTTCTAATAACAGCCACATAGAGGGAAGCTCAGCAGCACAGGAGATGCAGGAAGGCAAATCAGCATGAAAGGATTTTAATGTGCAGATATTTTGCTTGCGAGAGGTTCTTAGCACACAAGGGAGTTGATCAGCCACTCGACACTGATCCTCCTCCAATTAGACTCATATTAGAAGAG
>JAUZSZ010000104.1:9139637-9151460 GCA_034780575.1 Labeobarbus marequensis | reverse complement strand
AGGTTCTTTATGGAACCATTTAGACAAAAAGGTTCTTCTATGGCATCGTGAAGCACCTTTATTTTTAAGAGTGTACTGTGTCACTAATTACTCATGTTTTTTGGTAACACTTTAATGGAGGGACCAGTTCTCACTTTTAACTTGCTTATTAGCATGCCTATTACTAACATATTGGCTGTTGGTACATATAAAGCACATATTCTGCATGACCATATTCTACAATCTAATCTTACCCAATACCTAAACTTAACAACTACCTTACTAAGAATTTATTGAGGCAAAAGTCTTAGTTAATGGTTTGTTAATAGCGAGAATTGGACCTTAAAATAAAGTGTGATAATTTTTTCCAGCACCTTTCCTTCCATCATACTGAACTTGACAAAATCTTGCCTTGGTTTGACACAGTACAGATAAACTAAATTTCTTAAGTAAAATAATTAACTAAATTGTTTAAATTAAGTTATTTAAATGATTTAATAAACAATCACTCACTCTTATCTGTGATTGCTGTAAAGTGGTTTTCCAAAACTGTGAGAACCTGGAAATTGGTTCTTCAGTTTATAGATGTTTTGCCTTATTTTAATGGTTTTTTTTTTTTTTTTCATCTTATTTTATCAGTTTAAGTCATCTTGAGCCCCTCTGGTTCTGTAAGTTTCCAAATCCAGGGCTGTTTTTGGAAAAGTACAGTACTTACAACTTTGCCTTAGACATATTATCTAAATTTAGGAAGCAAACTTAAAAATCTAAATTATCCTGCTTGTCAGCTCAATCATTCTTGCCAGTTTGTAAAACCCTCTTTTAAGCTAATTCGCTTTTGTTTATGAAATGTTGTCACCAGCACACTTGATCTAAACTGATCTCCTCTTACAAGGTCTCTCTTGGGCATGACTTGGTATTTCTCTAATCTCTCTTTTTATAATCTTCAGCTGTGTTTGGAGACATCTGTGAGTGTCATCACACAAACATATCACACAATGCTAATTAAAAGTATAGCAGAGGTCTGAAAGATAAACGAAAAGTTTTTAGATGACACTAAAAAGAGAAGCCAGACTGGTGGATGGAAGACTAACCCTCCTGAGATTAAGACCTTGTGTTTGCGTCCCACACACAAACTTCACACCCCCATTCCTGCTCCAGCACAATCCATATCCATGGAGAGAGTGAGACGAGAGTCTGACCACCCATCACAACTCTATAAATGCCCACCGTGCCTTTTATCTTCACCACAAATGTTTTAAGATAGACTTATAGCTGTCATAGACCTTGCTGTGTCAGATACAATGGCTATGTTAACCTATTAACACAATACTGAGCCACTGTGAGACAAATTCTTTACTGCAGATGTTTGTTAGTAGATTCAAATGAATGTTTTTGCATTTTTTATTAAAAAAAAAAGAAAGTAATAGCTTAAGTTGTAATAATATTTCACAATATTACTATTTTTACTGCATTTTTAATGCTTTCTTTTGTCTAGAGGAGTGACATATTCACGCAATAGCTACAAGCAATGCAGAATGACAGAAGAACAACCATAAAGAATAAGCAGCAGACGTGATGACTGAGGCATTGACATGACAGATACTAGTACAAATTTGAGTGATTCTGACAGAGGACACAGGATTAGTGATAGATGGTAGTTGTATCATTGCTCACGAGTGTGATCTGGTGTTAGTAATCTACAAGCTTCTGTGGTTCTTACCTCAGGAGAAGAGCTGTCTGTCTGTGTGGAGAGTCTGGCCAGACTGAGCGTGGAGGCACTCGGCTCGGGTTGTATGTTCTCCTGATTAAATTACTCCACCTATGGGGTGACTAATTGGAGTGGTAGTGTTTGGGCAGGCTTTTTCTATCAAGATGAGCTATAAATACACCAAAAGAAGCAGCACACTAGATAAAGCCCATCTGCGTATTTACTCTCTCACACACACACACACACACATATACATTCCCTCTTACCTCTTCAGTCCTGTGTCCTTATAAGGCCATATTTAATTTTGTGATAATTGCATTCATTCTATTTTCAGAGAATATATCTTGAAATAAATGTATTAATCTTAGTCCATTAGTCCCAAGCATAACAATTTTGTTTAGCTTAAAGCAAGAAAAATATTTGTGGTTATGAATTAGGATGTACAAACTGGCTGCTCTTCATCAACAGGTGTAAATCTGGCAATTTTTTCATTTTTATGTATCAAAGTATTTGGACTTCATTTTAAAGGGCTGTGCCATTGTCACATTGCTATTTATGAAAGTAAAATACAAGCATGGAGAGAAAAGTGCTTGGACCCAAAAGTGTATTATGTAAGATTTTCTGTTTCATAGTAATAACTCTTGTCTTCATCATCTGCCTCTTATTCCCTCGCTTCATTTCTGCCCCTCAAGCATTTGTGAGTGAGAAGCAAGCCAAAGCATACAAACAACTTGGGCAATGTTTACAGACCTCCTCTCTTGCAGTGAACATTTTTCGCTATTGTTCTTGAAACACATTTTTATCTTGCCTTTAGTTATGAATCTTTAATGCAGATTTAAAGAAGTCAGAAGAAAAGTTTATTCACATGGTCAAAGCCCCAAAAAGTATATGGACACAAAAATTCATCCTAAAGGCATAGTTCACCCACAATGAGACATTTTTCTAACATATTTTATAGTAAGTTATACAGGTTTGAAATGGCATAAGGGCGAGTAAATGTGGCATACTATGATATACCTGTGGAGGAGAACTGACTTCATACCTCCCATTGACTCCAGTTGGCATGTTTAGAAGCAATAGCAAAAAACAACAACAACAACAACAACAACAAAAAACTTAATTTGTTTGCAGATTCCACTAAAGACTTTTATATAAAAAACAAAGTGTGTTTTTTGGGGGCCACTGTATATATTCAGTGTCCAAATGGGAAGTATTCTTCAAGATTGTAAGGCGTTCAAGAGTCCCATCTCAGTCCCTCTCCACCTCTCTGTCGCTCTAGGGGATTGTGTCGAGGATGTTTTCCATGCGTCCTGATAACAGACTCTCTCTTTGGTCTCTGAGAATATTGTGGAGCTATTTTCTGCACCTTTCCATCTCTCACTCTTCACCTTGCTCCTTTCTAATCACAGCCTCCCCCACCTCCTTCCCCCATCCCCATTATCTTTCTCTCTGAGTTATGTAGTGACCCTGATCCATGGAAATTTGGACCCTAACATATCTGCAATTTTAGAGATCTATACGTCTGTTTCATCAAACAAGCCCTTTTGTGTAGATTTATTAGTAGCTGTGATACTTAACACTGATAAATCAGTTGGGGATTCCCTCTGTTGTAGAAAGAAAGTGATTATGGATGATATTCAGTAGGATGCAAGTGTGGAGTTTGGGAAGTCATCTCATCATCACAGCAACAGATGGACTAATGACGGCAAACACCCAACACATCTGTCATCTCAAAGCTTAAGCTATTACCAACCATCCAGCTTGTGTTTCATTGTGGATATATTCACTGCCATCAATCTTTAACATTTGCCTTTTCAGATGACTAGATGTGTGTTGCTACAATACTGGCATCATTGAGACTCAAAACTACATTAGATGATGAATTAAACAGGAGAATGCATATTAGCATGGTCTGTAGTTGTTAAAGAAATAGTTTGGAAATGTTATTATTACCCCTAATGCCATTACAAATCTATATCCCTTGTAAAAATACATATACATATATACATAACTGTATTGAATGTGCACTTGCAGTATACTTCAGATCTTAAGAGTATATTCTTACAAAACTGTGCTTGCAGGTAGCCATTTAAGTGTACTTAAAGAGAGTACACTTTCATTACTATGTTTCTTAACACACTTAAGTACATCTTTAAAAAGTGTGCTTTGTAATAATGTCAAATTAAATGTTTTCCTTTAAAGTACATTTCAGATCATGTTTTAATCTTTTGTTGTGCTTTAAAGAATGTTGAAGTGTTGACATGATTATAATTTTGATTCAATATTAAATTTAAAGTTTGTTTATAAGTTTGTATATATCACTTCATGAGCAGATTTTAGAGAAAATTTCAGTATTCACGTTAAGTGAATCTGATGGGGCAGTCTGGAATGGAGCTTAGCAAATCAGTCAAAATTAGATAAATATTTTTAAGGATGGATATCACCTGAGGAGAGACTGTGTAACCAGATCACACTGAACTGTTTGGAAGAGCAGGAAATTTAAGTCAGATGTTTGTCCTTAATACAGCCCATAATTTGTTTCATAGTCTCAGTGGGAGAGTGAGTCCTTTGTTTGTCTGATCTAATTTATTTTCCATTTAGCCTTCCTTATTCTTCCCATGCTAAAACCTCCTTCAAAAAAAAGGAGTATATTCCCCACAAATTACGTTTTATCCCAAAGAAACAATGGTACGGAAACACTTGTTCTTGTAGTTGTACAAAGCTGAGACTTTGCAGGGTGCATTTCAAAAGTACGTTTGTCCTGGATATCACTTGTTCAGTATAATGGCTAAAAGGATCCTGTAATCTTGTATAGTAGTTAAAGAAATTTCTAAGAACAGAATGCAAAAGTGAATGGTATACGCTACTGTTTAGGTAACCCAAAACATGGTAAGATCTAAATATTATTCAAAGTCACTAAATGAACCTAAATACTTTAATTTATACCAAATAAACATTTTTTTTGCTTAAATCTTTAAATCAAAAATTGCATATTAGCACTTTTTACAGTGTTCTCACAATTCCGTTCACATAGCCTTCATTGCCTTTGAAATTGTATAATTACCAAGTGCAGATAGTACTGTAGGCTTAAAGGAAAATCATACTGGGTTGTTGTTTCTATTCCTAATCAACTCATCCAAAGACTTTTCGACCTCATACATAAATCTCTCATACCCGAGCCACTGGATCAACAGGCCATGCTGTAATGACATCTCTTTCCATTAGGCAAACCCCTTCTACATTTCAGTCCTAACAAACACATTTTCATATAAACCTCCTCCATATAACAACAGATCAACAACCCTTTCCAATGAGTCTCCTCCAGACCGGCCTCACTCATCTCCCAATCTTGCCTCCAGCACTGATGTGTCTATTAATAGCATCTCATTCCATGACAGGGTTAAGAGAGGCTTACCAGCCTGGAGGTACATTACAAAAGACTGCTCCTCTCCGTCCTCAGTGCCAGCACAAACAGACTTAAGCGAGCAAAATCAAGCAAGTTAGACAGCTACACATACCCAGAGTTTATCTTGAAGCTGTTTCTCATTGGAACCTCAAACACACCGGGCTTGTATTGAAGCATATCCTTTGTCGATCAATATGCAAATACAATAAGTATATATAAATTAAGGAAGGTTGCAGACAGTTCTACTTTAATAACTTGAAGAAACAAAATAGTTACAAGTGCAATGATGACATTGTGGAATTAATCAGTTGAGTGATTGATGAGTCAGTGACTCATCCATAAAAGGCAGTGGATGCTTCTCAATCAGAAGGATGCATCCTGGTAAGATCTTTTGAAGATTTGAAGATCTTTAGAAGGCAGTCTTAGTTTCAAATCCTTTATTTGACCTGTTTTCAAGGTTGCGTCAGGTGTGTCTTTCAATCGCCAACAATCCTTTACACACCAATTCAAATTCATGAAAAAATAATTACCCGAAAATTAATTGGCACTGAGCTCATTCAATTTAATTATTTAATATAAGACAAAAATATTTTGGAGATAAAGGCATTATGTTTTCTTTTGTTTTGTCGTAAATTAATCACATAATGCTAAACTGTATAATGTAAACCACTGGGGGACCAAAAACCTGTTGTCATTACTAGTATTGTGTTAACAGAAAGTCATTTAATATAAAGTATTCAACATATTGTAATATTTAATAGTATTTTCATTTCGTTGCCTTGTGCACTTTCTAGACCATCACATTATAGTGTTTAACACTGAGCAAGACTCTAGCTTTGAACCCTCAGAAGAACTAGACTTGGGAGGATGAATCCTCACTATAGTATGCGTCCTTGCATTTCAGAAGCTCCCAGTTACTTGTTTCTTTCCTAAATGAACCAGTGTTTAGCTAGAGGTGTTTTGCTGATCATTCATAGCTATCTACATTGTGAATTAATCTTTTGATCAATTTGGTTCCTTATAATAATATACACTGAATGCGATGAATGCGATTCATCTGCGATTATGAGTGCGATATTACGTAGTTTGTCAGTGAACTACGGCTCGGTTTATTAAATACCGCTCCATCTGAAAGCAGGTGATGGAGATTTACTACTAATCACAGAGCCAGCTTTACTGAGGAGATGCGCATGATAATCGCATTCGAATATTTGCACAGCCCCAGGACTGATGATTATGGCTGGAGAGAGTATGGGCTCAGGAGCCGATGGACTGTCAGGTTGGTGAACTCAGGAAAGTGTATCGGCCTTGATGTTCTTTGATCCAGGCCGGTAGGTTGTGGTGAAGTGGAACCTGGTGAAAAACAAGGCCCATCGGGCTTGACATGCGTTGAGTCTTTTGGCAGTCTGGAGATATTCAAGATTTCGATGATCGGTTATGACTCCCTCCAGCCAATGCTGCCATTCCTCCAGGGCTAGCTTGATGGATAGTAGCTCTCTGTTGCCAATGTCATAATTCTGCTCCACTGGGGTGAGCTTCTTCAAATAGTAGGTGCATGGATGGAGGGTAGGAGGCTCTCCGTGATACTGTGATAACACCGCTCCGACCCTGATGGTAGAAGCATCCACTTCCACAACAAAGGGAGGTGAGGATCTGGGTGAGTGAAGATCAGAGCGGTGCAAAAGACCTGCTTGAGGTTCTCTAAGGACATGAGGGCTTCGGGGTTCCAGGATAGAGACTTGTGCTTCTTCCAGACTAAAGAGGTGAGAGAGGCTGAGAGATGACTGAAGTGTTGGATGAACCGGTGGTAGAAATTGACAAAACCTTGGAAGCACTGGAGTTCTTTGATGGTTTGGGGTCTGGGCCAGTTCCTGATCGCTTGGACCTTCCCCTGGTCCATCTGAATACCATCTGAGCTGATGATATACCCGAGGAACTGGATGGTGGTTTTGTGGAATTCACACTTTTCAAGCTTGAGAAATAGATGATGTTCTATCAGCCTCAAGAGGACCTGCTCCACATGGTGGTACCCTTAGGGAGTGTGGCTCCAGGCAGCAGGTCAATGGCACAGTCCCCTGGCTGATGTGGTGGAAGTTTAGTGGCGGCTTGTTTGCTGAACACATTCTGGAACGCCCGGTACTCGGAGGGGATCTCTGGAGCTTTTTGAGATTTGGGACTTTAAATATTGGTGGAACAAATCCTTAGGGGAGAATGGAGAGCCGGTGGAGTGGGAACTTCCGTTAAGCAGTTTTGATGAAAGGACACACTCCATCAGATGATGTCATAGGAGCTCCATTGAATCTCCGGAGAGTGTTCGAATAACCATGGGCGTCCCATGATGATATTGACTCCTCTTGATGGAAGCAACTGATGCGAAGTGTCACAATGGGAGAGCAGAACCATATCTTCCCATGCCCTAGCAGCTTTCCCTGGATCGTTTGGATGTTAAGGACATGGGAGTGTTTCCTTCAGGGCAACTGCAGACGTTTTGGAGGGCTTACGAAATTAAGTTCCCTGAGGATCCGGAGTTGAGGAGGGCTGGTACTGCAATGCGTTACCAGCGTTATCACTTGCACAATGCATGACAAGTAGGATATGGCTGGAGTTATAAGGTTCTCACCGCAGGGCGTGGGGAACTAGTTGGGCATGTCTTAATGAAGTGTCTGGGGGAACCCCAGTAGAGTCAAAGGCCAGTTGACAAACGTTGTGAGTAAGTCGCTGTGATATCCTTACGGCTTTCCGCATGAAACTTTCTAACCCCACCGTGTCGTCATAGATGGCTATTTGAATCCGAATCCGAGGATCAAGCCCCTGACAGTACGCAGAGAGGAGCACGGTCTCGTTCCATCTGCTAGCGTCCGCTAATGTGCAGAACTGGACCGTGTAATTGCTCATGGTCTCTTTCCCTTGGCGCAGGTCAATGAGCTGATCTTGCAAAGACAGCAAGACGGCTTATTGACCAAACGCCTCTTAAAGTGAGTGGTGAAGGAGTCGAGTGAATTTACAATGGGGCTGTTGGAATTCCAGATCGACCACGCCCAGAGAAGCACGCGACCAGACAGGAGCGAGAAAATAAAGGCCACCCTGGATTGATCCATGATGAACAGATCGGGTTGCATTTCGATATATAGCGAGCATTGGAGCAAAAATCCACTACATTCCTCTGCCTCACCCAAGATCAAGACAGCAAGACCAGGTAAATAACAACAGTTCAGAAGAGCGGGCAATGGAACTTAGCTGGGAAAATAACTAGAGTCCTTTCTTATTTCCAGAGGGCTGAGGGGAAACGGGGATCACTGGAGAGCAGGAGAATAGAGATGGGAACACAGGTAGGTACACAAAGTCAGGTAAGAGTCACTAATAGCAACCTTGAGACCAAACAATAATACTGGGGAGTGAGAGTGGCTTTATAGCAGCACTGATTGGCAGCAACAGGTGCAGGCGATTAGAAGACTGTGATTGGCAACGTGGTGCAGTGGATGATGATGTGGATGTATCCCTGACAATATATGTGTGTGTTAAAGAGAATTAGCAAACTCCATATCCATTTTTTGTATTTATATCTTTTTTCAAAATGTTCTATAGCCTATATTAGTAACTATGCAAAAAATGAAGGGAAATCCTGTTCATGAATATGTATTCAACTTTATGTAAACCCATGCATGAACTAATGAAAGAGAAATTTATTAACTGTGTGTTTCAATAAAGCTATTACATGTAAAAAAAAAAAAATTTTAAAAAAAGTAGTGCAGGTTTTGCCTTCATTACAATTTTTTCTATGTACTGTATCAATATATAACCATACATGTTCCATGCACAAAACATATAAGCACTAGTTTCCCATATATGGAAATGTCTTATTTAATATATTGCTTTATAATTTCCATTTATTCCCATGTATTTTTATTTGTTATATTTTGTTTTGCTGGGTAATGCTATCCATTTTTTCTAATAATTTTAAACTTCTACCTCCTCATGTAAATAAGTAATTTAATGTTATTAATCATGTTAATATTTTCGTAACCATGCAGAAGCTCATGTTTCTTCAGTTAGACATGGAGCCAAAACAGTAAAATCTAGAGTCTCTTGGCCATGCATTGTACTCAGGCCTCTAAAGCCCTGTGGATATTTGTTGCGTGGTTGTGTTGCCTGGTATCCTAGCAGACGTGGTTATTTTAGGGATTGGGCTATAGGAGACACTGCTTTCACTCCAGGCTCTCCGTAGTTCACATCACTCATTGAAACGTCCAGGATGTTTTTGTGTCAAATGACCAGTGACCCTGAGGTTATTTTAAGAATTAGCCATAAAAGTTATCCATAAATTAGTAACAAATGATCCGTTAGGATGCTGTCTTAGAAGCCTGCATATTCAAGCAGTAAGACGGCAAAGCTAGCAGGTTTTGGAACAGAACTATCCTCTTTCCACCAGTCTCACTGGAGCGATTTGATCTTCTTTATTAATAGTGCAGGGGGTTAGTCTGTCTCTCTAGTGTTTATCTAGCAAATCTAGCACTGCTGAGGTGGAGACAGCTGGGACTGAGCATTTAAACACAAAGGCTCTCGGACCATGGACACAGACCCCCTCAAAACCCTGCACTATGATTAGTGAATGAGAATGGCGGGAGGAAAAGCCAACTGCCACAGATATCAAATGCATTCATTGCTCTGCCATTCCTGTCAAACTCACCCACCAGCTCTGCCATTAAAACTAGCGGCTGCTAGACAGTAAAAATGCTGACTTTGTAGAACAAGAATGTATATAATTGCTCTTGGTGTTTGCTGATGCAATGATTTTTCAAATTATTTACTCTTATGAGGAACAAGAAGTGTGAATATAAATGTGCAAAATACTTTGCCTATAATACTGATAAAATGTTGAATATATTAGGACTTTTTTGACACTTAAATATTTATAAATTACTGAGTTTAATGGTGATAAAACATTGATTTTTATTATTAATTATTATTGTTATTGTTCTTTTTCTTCTTCTTTTATTATTATTATTATTATTAGGCTATTATAAAATACATTTGTCAATTTATTTTTAAAAAAATGTTAGAGGCAACTGTGAATATAAATGAATGATAAGTATTTTTAAGAATTTAAAAACTGTTAGAGATTACTGAAAATAAATTTAAGAAGCTATCTTTCACAGAACACTTTGTTTATAATGCTGATAAAAACAATGATTTTAGTATTGGCTTGATTATTATTATTATTATTATTATTATTATTATTATTATTATTATTATTGAAAGGTCAAATTACTGAAATGCTATTTAAGCTTATTGTTATTCTTCCTTTTAGACTAAATTATGAGACACAACTCCTCCTAGAGCTTTCAAGCTGCAGTACATTCACCAATCTCAGGTCAGACCTTCAGACTATTCCGACTGTGTGCTATATCTTTTCTAACTGATTGGACTTACAGTTTTCCTAAAAATGACTATTAAAATTGGGAAACATCTCACAGATTTACATTGACAGAATGTTCAAATGAGCCAAGAGTATTCAAACTCCAAACTCCAATTTACCATGCTGATAAAACATTGATTTTACTATGGGCACTTTATTTATTTATTTATTTATTTATTTATTTAAATAACGGTGTCTTTCCATTTAATTTGCCATTAGAGACTCAGCACACCAGTTTACATCTTTGGAATGATTTTGGAATAAGCTCTAATTCTGGAGATGTATTTTTGCAGACATAATTACCCTTTGCAATCATCTTGACTTGTAGGTTTTGGAAATGCATCATCCATCATATCATCATCAGCAGCACAAACGTCATCATCATAATTACTGTTAATATGAAACCACTGCCTTTACACACGACCCTGAGGGAGTATCTAACTGCAGAGTCCATGCATACTTAGACAAACCTCAAAGGAATAATGGTAATCCTTTTATTTTCATTATTAATTATATGACAAATGACTTTTAATTATAATAAATATACAAATAATGCATTATATGTGCTTATTTGAATATGAGGCTTCACAGTAAATGTGCATGTTTGGACCCTCAGATGCTATGCTCTAATGTATAGATTGTAACTGATCTCATATTTCAGTCTCACAGAAGTCAGATGATTACAGATAGGGATTACCATATTTTTTAACATCTGCTCTCACTATTTTACAGTTTTTTTTCAAAAGGCTTAAAAATAGTTTTTGAAACTATAGCTCCATTTCTCAAACCTCTACACACAAAACCACAAAACATACAAAATGTCACACACATCTTGCAAAAGCAAACATTTTTTTGAAAACTGTTTTAACTCTTCTAAAAATGCATAGTAACTCTACATACAAACATAAAATAATTAGCCACATACACACCAAAATGTAAACCATTACTCTTGTGTGTCTTTTGCTTGTTCAGAGTGCAGTGGAGAACAGGAGTTTGTCATACTGTACATGCATATGCACACATACACTGTATATACAGTGTGTATGACTGATGAATTTTACACAGTTATGCAATTGAACTGAATCAATACTGAATTGACTTGAACTGTAGAATGACACTATTGAATTGTTAAAGCTGCTTTACAGCAGAATGTCAATTTGATACTATTGTGATGCTGCTGTGAAACAACCTATATTGTGTAAAGCACTTTAGAAATAAAGTTGACTTTCTGACTTGACTTGTATGCATGTTCAGGATAGATAGATAGATAGATAGATAGATAGATAGATAGATAGATAGATAGATAGATAGATA
>JAUZSZ010000104.1:9124703-9136083 GCA_034780575.1 Labeobarbus marequensis | reverse complement strand
TGACGTCACGAATTTAGAACGCTTTGTCATTGTGACGTCACTGGGATTGGCTATAAATACGGCGCATCTCTTCATGAGCGCAGCGATGGTTACATTGGTACCTGGTTTCACCTGCACACTCCGGGGTTATAGGGGGAGCTAGTACTGAGGGAAGGAGGGTTAGAGTTAGAGGCGGTTAGAGTCAGGGACCCCCGGAGGACCGCGTGAAGCTGGAAGTAGGGCGAAGCCTGCAAGGTGGGTGGGAAGCAGATCGTAACCAACATTTTTTTTTTTTTTTTTAAATAGAATCACCAACACTCATCATACTTCACATTATATACCACATAAGCCTACAACAAAGTATCAAAAAGTACCAAGGTATTTCAAAGGTGTTTGGGACATGAAACAGAGTGCCATGTAAATATCATCATGCATGAATTCCAGTATCATGGTCTGTACCATCTGATACTGTCACTGTACTACAGTGCTTCCAGAGTAGAGCTATTTTTGTGAGCGGTGTTAAACATTCTACCTTCATTAGAGAGTTGCAGCTTTTATTTGTTTATTTATTTATTTATTTATTTGTGTGATATAAAAGACCTACAGTGTTACCTCTAGAGATTTTGTCATAAAGTAAATGATCATTAATGTGGAAAGAAATGCAAAACTATATTTCCTTATATTAACAATCAAAATATGAAATTATTTAATGGATATTGAAAATATACAGAATTATATATTGTGTTATTAATATATACTGCATAAGGGATTGCCACTTTTCATATATTGCAAAATGTGTATTTAATTTTATATCATACTTTATTATATAGGTATAGATGTACATGCCATACAATATGGTACTGTGTGTGTATAAATATATTTGAATACTTATGTACTATATATCCACATGTATGGGAAAATGTGTGTACAATATGTGTACACATGAAGAAAATTAGGAAAATCCATATTCATTTATTTGTTTTTGTTTTTTTCAAAATGCTCCATAGCCTATTTAAGTAACTATGCAAACAATAAAGGGAAATAAACTTTATGAATATGTGTTCAGCTTCAAGCCTATGCATTAACTCATGAAAGAGAAATTAATGTAAAAATGTAGTGCAGTTTTTGCTTTCATTACATTTTTTTCATATGTGCTGTATAAATATAGCCGTGCATGTTCCATTCATAAATATAAGCACTAGTTTCCATATATGGAAATGTCTTATTTGATATATTGCATTATATTTTCCAGTATATTCCCATGTATTTTTGCTTGCTATATTTTGTTTTGCTGGGTATTTCTCTAATAACGATTTTATACTTCTACTTCCTAATGTCAAATACTGTATATTAATAATGTCAGTGTTTCTAAATTAGGAATTTCGTCATATGAGCAGAGAAACGCCTTAGGCATCATTGCCAGATGTAAATTTAGTCATCTAATTATTAATTTAACATTGGTGTGTGTTTGAAACAAATAAAATCCATTTTACAAAACTAGTGAGTTGCTTCAGAATCTGTGTGTGTCTCAATGATCTTAAAGACCCAGTAAAATGATTTGCTGGTTTTCTTTCTCTTGTGAACTTCCTGTTGAAAAAGGAATTTTAGAGATAAGGATGAGTAAGTGATTTTTCACAAGGTGCTTCCCAAATCTCATACTTATGCACTATTGACGTTTTGTAGTATTTTATGTTGTTTTTCTTCACAATCACTTACCTATCCTCAGACAGACATCAGCAATCCACCAGAATCAACAGATACCACATGATTCTCAAATAGTTTTAATATCAGCTTCTTTTTTTGAACGAGCTTCCTTTTCATAAATTTTCATAAAGATATCACTTCTTTTCTTGAGTATAACAACTGGATACTTTGTACATCACCAACTTAAACTCACTTTTTGTAAGTACAGATGTCAAAACAATACAGTCTGCTGTGCTGACCGATTCATGATTTAGTTTTTGCTAAATTAAATTTAGTCGGTATGTTTTCTACAGAGGTGCTGTCCTTTATCAGCCTAATGTTATAAAACCATGTGTTATAATTGATTTTATTTTGGTAATTTATTTGATTAAATTTACATATTAATGCAGCAGACAATGTAGCTATGATCTTAGTGGGTTTCAAAAGGGCGCTTGATTTCTAAGTTTGTCAAATGCAGTTCGCTTTGCGTGATCATGCAGAGGCTCATGTTTCTTCATTTGGACATGGAGCCAAAACAGTAAAATCTAGAGTCTCTCGGCCGTCCATTGTGCCCAGGCCTCTAAAGCCCTGTGGATATTTGTTGCGTGGCTGTGCTGCCTGGTATCCTAGCAGAGAAGGTTATTTTAGGGAGTGGGCTATAGGAGAAACTGCTTTCACTCCAGGCTCTCCGTAGTTCACATCACCCATGGAAATGTCTAGGATGTTTTTGTGTCAAATGACCAATGACCCTGAGGTTATTTTAAGAATCAGCCATAAAAGTTAGCCATAAATTAGTAACAAATGGCCAGTTAGGATGCTGTCTTAGAAGCCTACATATTCATGCAGTAGACAGCAAAGCAGCTCACTAAGTTTTGGAACAGAGCTGTCTTCTTTCCACCACTCTCACCGGAGCGATTTGATCTTCTTTATTAATAGTGGAGGGGGTTAGTCTGTCTCTCTAGTGTTTATCTAGCGAATCTAGCACTGCTGAGGTGGAGACAGGTGGGACTGAACATTTAAACACAAAGGCGCTCGGACCATGGACACAGATCCCCTCAAAATCCTGCACTATGATTAGTGACTGAGAATGGCAGGAGGAAAAGACAACTGTCACAGATATCAAATGCATTCATTGCTCTGTCATTCCAGTCAAGCTCACCCACCAGTTCTGTCATTAAAACTAGCGGCTGCTAGATGACATTCAGAAATGCTGACGTTGTAGAACAAGAATGTATATAATTGCTCTTGGTGTTTGCTGATGCAATGATTTTTCAAATGATTTACTCTTATGAATGTGAATGTGAATATAAAACATTAAAAAGCCATCTTTTTCTAAATACTCTGCTTATAAACATTGATTTTTTTAGGGCTTTATTGGCACTTAAATATGTATAATTATATTATTAATATTATTATTATTATAAAAAAGTAATTCATCAGTTTATTTAAAAAACTTTTAGAGACGACTGTGAGTATAAATTTAAGAAGCCGTCTTTTGTAAACAGATTTTTTTAGGTGGGGACTTCACTGGCACTTAAATATTTATTATTATTATTATTATTATTATTATTATAAAAATAAATTCATCAATTTATTTAAAAAACTGTTAGAGAAGACTGAATATAAATTTTAAAAGCCTTTTGCAAAGTCTTTTTAAAAAGGCTATTTTTATAATGGTGAAACACAGAATTTTAGTGCTTTGTTGGCACTTCATTATTATTATTATTATTATTATTATTATTATTATTCATTTTAAAAACTGTTAGAGATTACTGAAAATAAATTTAAGAAGCTGTCTTTCACAGAATACTTTGTTTACAATGCTGATAAAAACAATGGTTTTAGTACTGGCACTTGATTATTATTATTTTACCTACGAGTCCTGCTAAATTTTCACATTTTTATCCTATCTCGCACTCTGAGTTGTTGAACATAGTATCCAGTTTAAGATCAACCACTTACTCTCTTGATGTTATAACAACTTCGCTATTAAAGGATGTGTTGGATGTAGTTGCACCGAATATTATTTCCGTTATCAACAGTTCCTTACAGACAAGTTTAGTTCCATCTTATTTCAAACATGCAGTGGTTCATCCGCTGCTAAAGAAAGCGAATCTGGATCCAGCTGATTTTAACAATTATAGACCTATTTCGAAATTGCCATTCTTATCAAAAGTATTGGAGAAAGCTGATTTAAATCAGTTATCACCTTACTTAATTGAGAATAATATATTGGATCCCTTTCAGTCAGGTTTTAGATCTAAGCATAGCACTGAATCGGCCTTGTTAAGAGTGGTAAACGACTTGTTATTATTTGTGGATTCTGGAAATTGTGCAGTTTTGGTACTGTTGGATTTAAGTGAGGCATTCGATACAGTAGATCACTGCATTCTTTTAAATAGGTTAAAAACTGAGGTTGGTATTTGTGATTCAGCCTTAGACTGCTCTGAATCCTATTTTACTGCGAGGAGTTTCTCTGTGGAGATAGGTCAGTCTCATTCATCACCTGCCTCTGTTACTGGTGGGGTGCCGCAGGGCTCCATTTTAGGTCCAATTTTGTTTGCTTTATATATGCTCCCTCTTCTTTATATTTTTGAGTTTCACAAGGTCCCATATCACATTTATGCGGATGATACCCAGTTGTACATGTCAATCAAACCTGGGTCCAAAGTCCTTATCCGACTTGCTTGCTTGCGTAAACGACATCAAAAGCTGGATGGGTGATCATTTTCTTCAGTTAAATGAGAACAAGCCTGAAGTCATTCTATTTGGCTCCCCTCATTTGGTTAACGCCCTGTCCTCTAGTTTAGGACCCTTGCAAGCAAATATCCATACTCATGTAAGGAACCTGGGTGTTGTTTTTGATTCAGAGTTAAAATTCGATAAGCAAATAAACTCTGTTGTGAGTGCCAGTTTTTTCCAGCTTAGGGGTTTACGTAAACTGAAATCCCTTCTATCTTTTGGTGATTTAGAGACAGTTATTCATGCCTTCATTTCTACCAGGCTTGATTATTGTAGTGCTTTATATGCTGGTGTCAGCCAGTTTCCTCTTTCACTTTTGCAACTGGTTCAAAATGCTGCAGCCCACTTCTTAATGGGGAAGAAGAAGAGGGAGCGGATCACCCCTGTTTTAGCACATCTGCATTGGCTACCAGTTAAATTTAGAATTGAGTACAAGGTTTTAACTTTTGTATTTAAAGCCTTGCATGGTCTGGCTCCAGTTTACATCTCAGACCTTATTTGTCCATATTCACCTTGGAGATCTCTTAGATCTTCCTCTGAAAATCTATTAACTGTCCCATTGTCTCGCTTGAAATCTAAAGGTGATAGAGCCTTTTCTGTTTTAGCCCCTAAACTGTGGAATTTGTTACCTCAATCTGTTAGGTTATCATCTTCCTTATCTGGATTTAAATCATCATTGAAAACGTATCTCTTTTCTCAGGCCTATTCATAGTTGTTGGATATGTTGGTCTTAGTGAGTTAATTTTGTTATTCCTGTTTTATTTGGTTTTATGTTGTTTATTTAATTTTGATACCTTGTATTTTTTTAATCACTGTATTATGTTACTGTGAAGCACCTTGGTCAGCATTAAATGCTGTTTAAATGTGCTATATAAATAAAAATGACCTTGACTTTGATTATCATCATCATCAGCATCAGCATCATTATTATTTTTATTATTATTATTATTAATTTTAAAAACTGTTAGAGATTACTGAAAATAAATTTAAGAAAATGTTTTTCACAAAATACTTTACAATGATGATAAAAATGTATTTTAGTACTGGCAATTATTTATTTATTTGTTTATTTATATTTTATTATTATTTATTATTAATAATGTAATTCCATTTAATTCTTCATTGGAGACTTAGCATACCAGTTTACATCTTTGGAATGACTTTGGAATAAGCTCTAATTCTGGAGATGTATTTTTGCAGACTTAATTACCATTTGCCATCATCTTGACTTGTAGGTTTTGGAAATGCATCATCCATCATATCATCAGCAGCAG
This sequence comes from Labeobarbus marequensis, assembly GCA_034780575.1. Lineage (NCBI taxonomy): Eukaryota > Metazoa > Chordata > Actinopteri > Cypriniformes > Cyprinidae > Labeobarbus > Labeobarbus marequensis. The sequence continues at coordinate 9,130,405 of JAUZSZ010000104.1, read as the reverse complement.
CACAAACGTCATCATCATAATTACTGTTTCACAACATGAAATCACTGCCTTTACACATGAAACTGAGGGAGTATCTAAGTATGCAGAGTCCATGCATACTTAGACAAACCTCAAGGGAATAATTGTAATCTTTTTATTTTTATTATTATTTATATGACAAACTTTCAATAACAAAAAATACACAAATAATGCATTATGTGTGCTTATTTTAATAGGAGGTTTCACAGTAAATGTGCATGTTTGGACCTTCAGATGCTACACTTTAATGTATAGATTGACTTGTGATTGAGTAACTGATCTCATATTTCAGTCTCACAGAAGTCAGATGATTACAGATGGGGATTACCATATTTTTCAATATCTGCTCTCACTATTTTAATTACTTTATTCAATGGATACAGGATATAAATGCCTTTTTCAGTTTTACACAGCTAGACACACACAAATTTTACAAACAATTACAAAAAAATGGCAAGTAAAATGTTTAATTAAATGAAGCAACATTTTGAAGTAGCCTATTTTTATTGTAATGCATGCTTAAATTTACAACTTTTATTTTTTATTTACAACTTTGTCATCATCGTTTTTACAGTGCAAAATTATTATATAGGATATTCAGATAATTTTTCTTTATTAAAGAAAAACAAACAAAACATAAAGCTGAATGTTGCATGCTATTTTGGAAGGCATCCACTCAATTTAATTCAGCTTTAATTAATTTTAATCTCACAGTCTCATATTACTTCATCTTTAAGTTACAAAAATACCTTAGTAATAACACTTTTTATATTTTTTCACAGAGACTTTTACTATAGCAGTTATGCATCAGCTATAGCTTGAAACAATATCTCACTCTTTTAATTTTATGCACAGTCTTAAGAAAGTGACTGCCATGGAGACAGACATTCACTTCCCTTCTCTATGTCTGTGCTTTGTTGAACAACCCCATTCACTGTCTCCCAGGGTGCAAAGAGTCCTCCTCCTTTTCTATACCCCCTTTCCCCATAAATGCAACACACTTTCACCTCAAAGCAAAAAGAAACAGGTGGATTCCAGCAGGAGAGAAAAGCAGCTACTTGACTGGTAGGTTATGCATGTGGTCTCTTAAGAAATATGTAACACCGTTCTGCCAGTCCTTATAGGCAATGTGGAGAGAAATCAGGTACATGAATCATGAATGGTGTGCTGGTGATTAAACGATAACAATAAGCTGCTCTTTATGAAACCTTGTGATTCTCTTTTAGCCTTTTTATTGTATAATTAGGGTAATTAAGGAGATATATTTATTCAGTAGCTTATTTTGAAATTAGATTAGGGTTCACAAGAATAGGCTAAGGTCCAAAAGGGAAAATAAACTTTGGGATGAATCAGATTTTTGGACAAAGCTTTGGTCAGACAATTAAAGCAAAACAACAGCAAAGACATGTTTTGGACAGTATCACTGAAGAATACCTATGTTGTGACATTCAGAAGACAGTCTCAACCTCATTTACATAAAATTATCAGAAGGTGCCACAGTCAATAGCATCACTGTTCAAGTGCTTCTTTTATGAACAGTTGATAAGCTGAACAAGGAAAGTACCTAAATGGTTTCTTATCAGTCATTTCTTAGACTGTGTTCTTACCCTGAGATAACAAGAACCATGTGAGTTCATGAATTAGAACATTGGCATTTTGGAATTATAATTTATGGTCTTTAATTCTTTACCATTATGTTCTAAAATACATCATTTGATCATATGGCTTTGTCGAAACTGGATGGTTACAGTCCATGGGGTTTTGCAGTCTTTTTATTAAGCTAGAGTGCGGCTTTTCCAAATCCCACACAACAAAACACAAGAAATATAAAGTATCTATCAATGTAGAACAAATAAAACGAAGCATATAATTCCCCCTTCCAAAGAAGAAATTAGTAAACAGGAGGAATCGTTTCAAATCCGAGTCTGTGGTCAGAACTAAATGCGCCCTCTATTGGTGCAATTGCATGCTGTAATATCACCATCAATCACTTGGGGGCGCTAAAGCATCATAAAATATTGTCCGTAGTTTCTCAATAGATTTATTGATATTACATCGATACTCTTTCAGCGAGTTGTATCTTATTCATTTACTTCCTCATATAACCAAATGAAATATATAGCTATCAACGACCTAATCTAATCTTTAGTCTGTATTTGCCTTGTTGAGTTTTTTCCCCCGTTAATGTTGACTGGGCTCCTATCTCCCGTAGTATTCTTCTCAGTTTCCAGGAAAGCAGCTATTATCAATGCACTCCGAATCCGTGACTAATGGGAACACTCGTTATGAAAATTGTGAATATTCGTGTGTTTGGTTGCAGAGCAAGTGTACCTAATGGTATCCCCTTTCCTTTTCCTCAACAGGGATGTTGTGTATTTTGTAAAAGACCTCCACCTCAGCATATAAACTACTTAAACAGTCATTATACCACCTGTAGATACGTTAACAAACAAAGGTAACCACAGGCCCAAACGTTCATTTGATATTCATTTGAAACAATTAACCACAACTGCGTTTAATGGGTCTTAATTGTGAGAAATGCTGTCTTTCCAAATCCTCAAACGATCCCATTAATCAGTTCACTTTGTCACTTGAATTACTTTGCTTCTGTGCACAGCCCAATAATTCATCACACAGAGAAAACACTGGATATTGACCTCAATTACTTTGTTGTCTTCCCATTAGAGGAACGACAACATCCAAACCACTTCGGGTGGTTCAATTTGAGGTCGAGTCACTGTCACTTTGTTAGTAAATTGCAGTGAAACTGTCACAGTATTTTTAAAATGGCCATCAGACAGACTAAGATAGATGATAGATAGATAGATAGATAGATAGATAGATAGATAGATAGATAGATAGATAGATAGATCACTATGATCACTATCACTGTTTTTATTGTGTTCTTACTGTTCTTTTGTATTTTATTATGCATGTGTGCTTTGCTAGTGGGCATTGCCTTAAGAGTAGCTCATAAACGCCAACCTTATTGTTTTAGGACTATTTTTAGTACCTTGCAGTTGTAGTTTTAGACTGTTTTATTAATAACAGTTGTTTTAATGCTCATATTTTTTGCACATTTTGCACATCTGCTTAAATAAACACCTTTTCGGATGCCAACATTGCTCTTGTGTTTACATCACAATGAGATGCTCCTTGTGACCACTCAGGTCCCTATCACACATACTGTATATTATGTATAAGAAAATAGGATATTTCATGGCACTAATTGTTACTGTATTTAGATCTGAGGTCATGCAAGCAGAATTAATCATGCAAGCCATGACTGTGTGACATGACAGGGCCTTCATTTTCTTGTTTCTTAGCGGTTTCTCTGAAAATCTTGAGGAGTTATTATATCCATCTTGCCATCAGTTTTCTTCACCCATATTTGCTGACACAGCATATATAGTAACCTGTTTATGCAGACTAGTTGAATAAATATGACGTGCAAAGCTGTTGTAGATCTGGTGCAGCTGTGCCCTGCTGATGAAGCAGGGTAATATTCATAGAGCCTGTGTTCAGCATGGAATATTAGCTTATGCTTACTCAGTACTGCACACTATGCACTGTATACTGCATACTACTTTCTTTCTTTCTTTTTTAAATACCAATTGAAAGAGGTATTATAAAACAACAATTGTTTCAAACAGGCATTGTCATGTGGCCTCAAATGATTTGTAATAACTTCTGTAATTTATGATGATCAGATTGGAAAAGAAAGGTCTTGCTGAGTCCATTTTTGCTGTCTAAATCAATATTCTGAAATATTGATACACTGTGTTTAGCTTTACCATGTGAAATCATAATGTGCAGACACAAATCCATGATTGGAATGGGCCATTATCCATCTTTTCAGTCCGTTACATGCAGAGGATCACAGTGCTGTTCCTCAAACACAGGATTAGGCCTGATGCCCGGTTGTGAGAATACAGAACACAGTAGGCTGGCTCAGTTCATGGGGATACTGAGATACGGATACTGTATGTAAATACATTGGTTGAGATAGTCCATATTGTGTTGTGTAGACAAGTCCATATTGGCATCTGTCTAATTTGATTCTACTAAGCGGCAGATCATTTTGCATATCTTTTTGACTCATTTTTGGTTCACAATCCACCAGAACCACCTTAAATGGTGACACTGTGTGACTCTAGTATTAGTTCTTGGACATCACTATCATTTTAGTCAGTTCTCTTAACTTGTCTAAACTGGTTTGGCATCTGTGCATGAAGATGCCCAATGCATGAAGAACCTTTAACATCCATGCAGTCTTTCCATTGCTCAAGTTTCTTTAAAGCAGAAAAAGATTCTTTAGATTATTAAAATGTTCTTCATGCTTCTGTTCACTGACAGGTTTTTTGGGTGACCCAATGCTTATTTTATAGCATTGCTGTGAAAACCCCTTTTTTGGAAGCTTTAAGAGTGCAGTTCAAAATGTGATGAACTTTGCCTTCTTAACCCATTTTCACAGCAATCGCTTGTATTATGCATGATTTAATCCCACTAAAGGGAAGAAGCATGATTAAATTGCCGCAGGACTCTGTAGATAACAATTCAGATGAAAGCACTCTTGGTCATTGCATTGCAGGCACTTATTGAGCCAATAAAACATTGTTCTTCAGCCTGAGAGAAACCTTCATCAAAAGCCAATAAATATGTGTGGTTTTTCCCCCCCGTCCATCTCCTGAAACTATAAAAATCTCAGCAGTGAATCAGACTTACTCATTCTTTCATGTGACAATGAGGGGTTGACATTCTACTACAGTCTAGTCTGCAGTTCCAGTCAGGTTTTGGCAGCAGACATGATAGTTCCAGTGAATAAAAATGTTCAGTGCAGTGATACATTGCTGAAAACATTTACAGCTTTCACTAAAAGCTCGAAGGAAAACAGAAGAAGGATATGGCCTGTCAGTGTCACCACACGACACTATTTTGTGTCATGAAGGATTTTATAAGCCTGTGAAGCATCCATGTACTATCCTTTGCTCTTTGTTTTGATAGAGTAAGCTGCAAAAGTTATATTGCATTACAAATGGTTATAATATGTACTACAGTAAATTTGAGATTTCTATTTTGCTTACATTGAAAAATATATTTTACAAAATAGATAGTACTGCTGCATATACAATATATACAGTACTACTGTAGTACTGTTCAATAAAATATAACTTTTTTATTAATTAAAACATTTAAATAAAAAAATGTAATACAATTAAAACTTTAAATGAAAATATCTTTTAATTCAATTAGTTATTTTAACAAAATACTACTTTATTAAAAATATTATTAAAATATATACACTGCTGTTTAAATGTTTGGGATCAGTAAGATTTTTAATGTTGTTTAATGGAGTCTCTTATGCTCATCGAGGCTGTATTTATGTGATCAAAAATACAGAAAAAACAGACATATTGTGAAATATTATTGCAATATCTAATATTGGTTTCCTTTTTTAATATACTTTAAAATGTAATTTATTTCTGTGACGAAGCGGTGAATTTCCATTATCATTACTCCAGTCTTCAGTGCCACATGATCCTTCATAAATCATTCTAATATGCTGATTTATTATCAGTGTTGAAACTGTTGTGCTTCTTAATATTTTTTTGGAACCTGTGATACTTTTTTCTTTGATTCTTTAATGAACAAAAAGTTGAAAAGAACAGCATTTATTCAAAATA
>JAUZSZ010000104.1:9112047-9124603 GCA_034780575.1 Labeobarbus marequensis | reverse complement strand
AGTTTCACAATTTGAGTTGAATTACTGAAATAAATGAACTTTTCCACGACATTCTAATTTATTGAGATGCACCTTTATTTACGGTAGGAAATTTACAAAATATCTTCATGGAACATGATTTTTACTCAATATCCTAATGATTTTGGCATAAAAGACAAATCGATCATTTTGACCAGTATGTATTGTTGGCTATTGCTACTGTACAAATATACCTGTGCAACTTGCACACAGTTTTTGAAACTATGCCTCCATTTCTCAAAACTCTACACACAAAACCACAAAACACACTTAACATGCAAAATGTCACACACATCTTGCAAAAGCAAACACTTCTTAAACTATTTTAACTCTTCTAAAAATGGTATTTTTGCATAGTAACTCTACACACAAACATGATATAATTAGCCACATTCACACCAAACTACGCACAGATGTGAAAAATGTAAACCACTAGGCTACTCTCGCGTGTTTTTTGCTTGTTTAGAGTGCAGTGGAGAACAGGAGTTTGTCATAGCACTCACACATACTGTACATGCATATGCACATATAAACTGTATATACAGTATGTATGATGTGTGTAATGTAGAGAACTGTGTTTTGCAAAAAGTTTGTTTTACAATATCAAACACAGTTTAAAGCATGTAATGTGTTTGTAGTTTTGCAGACTTGGTCTAAAGACTAGGTATATGAGTGAACGGTTCCACTAAGTGGGCTCCAACTATCACTTTTAGTGTCCAAGCTATTTAAATAAATAAATAAATAAATAAATAAACCGGAAGACTGGTTTTGTGGTCCAGGGTCACAAATGAGTAAACATGAGGAAACGTTTCAAATCAGGTTGTGGTCAGAGCTAAACGCGCCCTCTATTGGTGTAATTGCACGCTGTAATGCCACCATCAATCACTTGGTGGCGCTAAAGCATCATAAAACATTGCCAATGGATTGTCAATCGACATATAGATAATAATTTAATCGATATTCTTTCAGCGAGTTGTGTCTTATTCATTTCCTTGCTCATATAACCGAATTAATATGTAGCTATTAACGACCAGATCATATCTTTAGGCTGTGTTTGTCTTGTTGACTTTTCCCCGTTAATGTTGACTTACCTCCTATTTCTCCCTTAATATTCCTCTCAGTTTCCATCATCCCCTGCTGCCGGAGAGCAGCTATCATCAATGCACTCCGAGTCCGTGACTAATGGGAACACTCGTAATGAACATTGTGAAAATTCGTGTGTTTGGTTGCAGAGAAAGTGTACCTAATTGTATCACCTTTCCTTTTCATGAATAGGGATGCTCTCCATTTTGTAAAAGACCTCCCCCTCAGCCTATAAACTGCTTAAACAGTCATCATACCACCTGTAGATATGTTAACAAACAAAGGTAACCACAGGCCCAAACGTTCATTTGAAATTCATTCGAAACTATTAACCAGGATGACTGCGTTTAATGGGTCTTAATTGTGAGAAATGCTCTCTTTCCAGATCCTCAAACGATCCCATTAATCAGTTAACTTTGTCGCTTGATTTACTTTGCTTCTGTGCACAGCCCAATAATTCATCACACAGAGAAAACACTGGATAATTGACCTCAATTACTTTGTTGTCTTCCCATTACAGGAACGACAACCACCAAACCACTTCTATTACTGAAATTGATTTTCAATTTGAGGTCGAGTCATTGTCATTCTTTGTTGGTAAACTGCAGTGAAACTATCACAGTATAGATAGCTAGATAGATAGATAGTAATGGAGAGATACAAGTTGTCTTCTATTATGTTTTTATTGTGTTGATACTGTTCTTATGTATGTGTGCTATGCGGGTGTTTATTTCTTGTTGAGTGGGTATTGCATTAATAGTAGCCCGAACTTGTGTAAAATGCTTCTTTTAGCTTAGGAAAAGTTTGTGCAAATATTTTTTTGGTTTTGCCCTTAATTTTTTTTTTTTATTATTATTATTATTATTATTATTATTATTATTATTATTATTATTATTATTATTATATTGTATTTGCCTATTTAACTCAAAATATATATATCAAAGTTTTGATATATATATATATAAAATGGTATGTTCCAATTAGTAAGAGCAGGAATGATGTAGGCTATATGTATCATGGTTATCACTAGTAGCAAGGTTCTAGTTTTAGACTGTTTTATTAATAACTGTTGTTTTTATGCTCATATTTTTTTGAGCATTTTGCACATCTGCTCTAAATAAACACATTTTTAGATGCCACCATTGCTCCTGTGTTTACATCACAATGAGATCCTCCTTGTGACCGCTTGGGTCCCTATAACACATATAAGAAAATAGGATACTTCATTGCAGTAATTGTTACTGTATTTAGATCTGAGGTCATGCAGGCAGAATTAATCATGCAAGCCATGACTGTGTGATATGACAGGGCCTTCATTTTCTTGTTTCTTAGCAGATTCTCTGAAAGTCTTGAGGAGTTATTATATTCATCTTGCCATCAGTTTTCTTCGACTCCCCTATATTTGCTGAAACAGCATATATAGTAACCTGTTTATGCAGGCTAGTTTAATAAATATGACGTGCAAGGCTGTTGTAGTTCTGATGCAGGTGTGCCCTGCTGATGAAGCAGGGTGATATCCATAGAGTTTGTGTTCAGAATGGAATATTAGCTTATGCTTACTGAATACTGCACACTATGCACTGTATACTGCATACTATACTGCATAAAACAGGTTTTATAAAACAGAATAGGTTTTATAAAACAGCAGTTGTTTCAAACAGGCATTGCCACATGGCCTCAAATAATTTCTGTAATTTATAATGATCAGATTAGAAAAGAATAGGTCTTGTTGAGTCAATTTTGCCATAGACTGTCTAAATCAATAATCTGTGATACACTGTCTTTAGCTTTACCGTGTGAAATTATAATGTGCCAGGCACAAATCCATGATTGGAACGGGCCATTATCCATGTTTCCAGTCCGTAACATGCAGAGGATCACAATGCTGTTCCTCAAACACAGGATTAGGCCTGATGCCCGGTTGTGAGAATGCAGAACCCAGAAGGCTGGGGATACTGAGACGCGGAGACTGTATGTAAATACATTGGTTTAGATAATCCATATTGTGTTGTGTAGTCCATATTGTCATCTGTCTAATTTGATTCTGCTAAGCTGCAGATAATTTTGCATACCATTTTGACTAATTTTTGGATCACAGTCCACCAGAACCACCTTACAGGTGACACTGTGTAACTCGTAACACTGTAGTACTAGTTCCTGGACATTGCAATCATTTTAGTCAGTTCTTTAAACTTGTCTAAACTGTGTTGGCATCTGTGGTTCCATGAAGAACCTTCAACATCCATGCAGTCTTTCCATTGTTCAAGTTTCTTTGTAGCAGAAAAAGTTTCTTTAGAACCTCATGAACGTTCTTCATGGTTCTTTTAAGAACTGTTCCCTGGCAGGTTTTTTGGGTGACCCAAAATGATTCTTTAATGGCATTGATGTGAAAACCCCCTTTTTTGGAAACTTTATTTTAAGAGTGTTGTTTAAAATGCGATGAACTTTGCCTTCTTAGCCCATTTTCACAGCAATCACTTGTTTTATACATGATTTAATCCCACTAAAGGGAAGAAGCATGATTAAATTGCTGCAGTACTCTGTAGATAACTATTCAGATGAAAGCACTTTTGGTCATTGCATTTCAGGCACTTATTGAGCCAATAAAACATCGTTCTTCAGCCTGAGAGAAACCTTCATCAAAATCCAATAAATACGTGTGTGTTTTTTTCTTTCCATTTCCTGAAACTATAAAAATCTCAGTGGCAAATCAGATTTACTCATTCTTTCATGTGACAACGACGGGATGACATTCTGCTACAGTGTAGTCTGCAGTTCCAGTCAGGTTTTGGCAGCAGACACGACAGTTCCAGAGAATAAAAATGTTCAGTGCAGTGATACATTGCTGAAAACATTTACAGCTTTCACTAAAAGCTCGAAGGAAAAGAGAAGAAGGATATGGCCTGTCAGTGTCACCACATGACCCTATTTTGTGTCATGAAGGATTTTATAAGCCTGCAAAGCATCCTTGTAGGCTAGCTCTTTGTTTTGGTAGAGTAAGCTGCAAAAGTTATATTGCGGAACACCTTGTTATAATATGTGACCCTGGACCACAAAACCAGTCATAAGGGGATCGCACGGGTATATTTGTAGCAATAGCCCACAATACATTGTATGGGTCAAAATTACTGCTTTTTAATGCCAAAAACTCATCAGGATATTTAGTAAAGATCATGTTCTATGGAGATATTTTGTAAATTTTCTACCGTAAATATATCAAAATTGAAATTTTGATTAGTAATGTGCATTGCTAAGAACTTCATTTGGACAACTATAACGGTGATTTTCTCAATATTTTTATTTTATTTTTTATTTTTTTGCACCCTCAGATTCCAGATTTTTAAATAGTTGTATCTCAGCCAAATATTGTCCTATGATATACATCAATGGAAAGCTTATTTATTTGGCTTTCAGATGTTGTATAAATCTCAGTTTTAAAAATTGACCCTTATGACTGGTATACTACAATATATCTTAGATTCTGATTTTGCTTAGATAGCAAAAATAGAATTTTTCAAAATTGATAGTAGGTCTGCTGCTGCATATACAGTATATACAGTGCTACTGTAGTGCTGTTTTATAAAATAAATTTCTTTTATTTTTTCATTAATTTAAATTTAAACAAAAAACATTTTTTACAATTACAACTTTAATATTTTCAAACTATAAATTCAATTAATAGCTTTAACAAAATAGTCATTTATTTAAGAAGATTACTAAAATATATAAAAATGCATCACACATACATAAGTTACATTATATATATATATTTGGGTAATAATTTATTTCTGTAGAGAAGATAATGCAAGTCATGCCATTCAACTGTATTATTAATCATTTTTTATTTAATTGTAAGCATGCATCTTTCAGTTAAAATGTACTGCAGTTTATTAGATGAGTGCACTGCTCTCCTGCATGAAGCAACTTACACGTTTCTAAACTTTACCATACTTCATTAGTATATTATACACTCTAAAAAGTAGAAAGCGGTTTGATATCTGAGAAGCCCCTCCATCATCATCATCATCATCATCATCATCATCATCAGAGGTCCCGCGCGCGCCTCCCTCCGCGCTCGCGCTATGCCATGGCAGCGGTGACGTCACCCGTGCATTGACTCGCGCTGGCTGAGAGCTCGAACAGACCGCGGGTGAGAGAGAGCAGCAGCTGCCTGGGCCCACGGACAAAAACTCGCCGAGAAGGATTTACATTCGCTACGTATCGTCCCACCAATCCAAGTCTGCAAAGAGAGTGCGTTTTCTGCTTTCCTAAAGCCCGATCTGTCAGGAGTTACAGCAAGGTAAGAAGAAGAACACACTAATATAGAGTAATAAAGGCTCGCTTAAAGTTGCCTTGGTGTGCTTTCCCAGCAAAAACTGTGATCACTATCGCGTCTGTACTGACTTTGCTTCTGTCTCGAGAGGATCATGGTGCAATGCAAAATGAGAAAGAAACAGGAGCACTTTGAGTGATTGTCTCTCTCTCTCGCGCGCGTTCGTCTTTTGTCTTTAACAGCTCTGTTGCCACAATAGAGATCACAGCCGCCTCCTTAAGTTGCTGGATTTGACACATATTCGTGTAACAGTGAGGATCATCTGTTGATCGATATAGTTTCAATTCCGCTTTTGGTTTGTCTTTGTTTTAATGCATCTTATTAGAGAAAGAATGAAATGATGGCTGCTGAGAATGTCCATTGTGATTCCGCGCCATGGAGTCATTCCACATTGTACAACAACCGCTTTCCCTGACACATATATCCAGTGCCGTGAGGGTTTACTGTTTATGTAAAAAAATATTCATTGAGGTGAGAGTGTTATGAATGAATTAGCATGGCAAGAAGTGAACATTACTTCACTGGAAGTGAAAGAAACTTGGATTTTGATGTAAAGTGAGATTGGCTTAAATGGTATTCAACCCTCACGTTGTGTTTTAAACGCTCAGACATACTTCCCATTTACTTGATGACTTTTAATATCTCATGAGAACTGCAAACAAAATTTTGCTAAACTTAATGACACGCTTTACACATCATCAATGGAAAAAAAAAGACATTGTTTCTGTTTTGGTCCCAGAAATCCCTTGTTCAGGTGAATTGGTTTACACAGTATAGCAATGCAGTCTTGTTGGTTAAATTGCATTTTTATACAATATATTTCGAATTGACACTAAACAGGATTTTTTTTTTTTTTGCTATAACAAGTCACACTTTGTAGAATGTGTGGTTAAAGTTCAATACTATCTGTATATTGGGTTTGGATTTGAGGATCCTTGTGCTCTCATCAGATCACGAAGAGATTAAATGATGGCAAATGAAGCTAAAAACAGTTAAAGATAATAATTTGAAAAGTTGGGTCCCAGAGAAAGATTTATTGTGTTTAATACACTGACTGATTGCTGTTATTATTTTAAAATGGTTTCTTTCATGCCCAAAGTAAACATGGCACGTCTTGGTGATTTACTGTTCTTGTGGTTTTTCTACATTTATGGTCAGGCTGATACTATTCCTTTCCATCACCCTTCCACAGACTCTTGGTACTTGCATACTTCCCAGCATTATGATAATTGAATTTTACACCAGTCAGGATTTCGCCTGCTCGGCTTACGTGCTGTAAGTGGCTCAAATACTGGGCTACTTTGAAGACAATAATCCTATTTTTATAGTTTCTCATGAAACATCCTTAGAGGATTGGAAAAGCTAACCTGCTTATACTTCCTACACAACGCTGGCACTTGTATTCCCATCACATTTACAAGACTCCCAAACCCTTATGTGTTTCAACATCTTTTGGATTTCTTGTTTGAGTTATGTATCGATTAGAATCTGTGATATGTCGAATTTCAGTTTCGATTGATTTAAAGTTTCACTCTGATCACACCCATTACTGACGTTCCTTTCTCGAGTTGTGATCTGTAGCATGTCTGCCTTGCTTTGACAGGTATGTGGAATCTTAGGCATGAAAATGGTAACAGCTCAGTTGCACTTTCTGTTATGAAACTCGTATGTAAGTGTCACGTAGTGTCTGTCATTGCGCAGCAAAAGACAACATAACTGAGCTTACGTAATACACCAGGCACATTCTGCCATAAACAGGATCCCAATGGCAAGGAAAACCTGGAAACGTTAGGGAATTTTGAAAGTGTGATTTTCAGGAATGCAGATGTTATGGAAATTTTCTAGATGTTTCTAAAGACAGAAAAAGCTTTTGATCAGTGCAAATTTTATAAAAAGATCTTTAAAGCGATCATTTCCATAAAATTGCCATTTACTCACCCTCATGTTGTTCCAAACTAGTATGAGTTTTTTTTTTCTTCTTTTGAACACAAATGAATATATTATGAAGAATTTTTGTAACCAGACAGTTGCTAGTAGTCACTTATTCCATAATAGGGGAAATTACTGCTTTAGACGTAAATGGCAACTGTTTGGTTAGCAACATTCTTCAAAATATCTCATAAAATATAAAGAAATTCATGCAGATTTTAAACAATTTGAGAAGCAGTAAATGCTGCCAGAATTTTCATTTTTGGGTGAACTGTCCCTTTAAGCATTTTTCCATTTCATATTTATAAATAATAGTAAAAGGTTTTGAAATGTACTTATTACGTTAAATTTGAATACAACACTGCCATCACAGTGTGCTCCTCCTTTTATCCCTGTGGCATAAGAAAGGAATCTGAATACTCCTTTAGTCCTGAAATAGTCCTAGAATAGTCCAAAAATGTCCCGAGTGCTCTTGTTACTGATCTCATTTACAAATGTGCTGTTTTCTGGACCAGGGCTCTGGAATGTGCTGTGCACACGGTACTCTCTCAGTACCAGCCACCAGTCCCCAAACAAAAGACTGTTCAGTCAAAGCATTTCTCCCCATTTGAGCTTTGCCATCTCTAGCACATGGCCAAAACTTTCAGTGTAAGCTCGCTGGTATGTCCACAGTCTCCGAATGATGGAATCTGCCAGCATTTATGCAGTTTTTTTGTATGTTATTAAGTTACAGTCTGTAAAGATTTAAATCCATTAGTGCTGTCAGCCCTCTTTCAGAAATGCTGTACTTGGTGATTTACAGATGAGTCAGTTAATTAGAGACATGTTTGGTTTTGCAGTTCCAGACATGATTTGTTTGAAATTATAGTTCACGTTTGTTGGTAATTGTGTCCGGCTTAGAAATCTTGCAAGGCAAGTGTTTTCTGCATCTCTCAGCTGGTTTACGCCAACATCTCCGCAACTGGCTCCCTCAGAACTTTGACCTAAATGTACTTTAACTTTTCTATAAAAGGCTGTAATTATAGTGTTTATGGATTTGGCAGGGTCATGCAAGTATTCGGCGTAACCGCAGATAGTTTGTGGTTTAGGATTTTGTAAATGTATTGATTTATCACATACTGGTGGTTAAACTACCCGTTTTCTGTCGCTGGGTGGATGTCCACTAAAAATGTTGTCAGTTTGTATAGTTGATGTTCATGGTGCTCACATTTTTGTGAAATTACTCTATTTTAAACTTGTGATGTAAACCTGCAAAATGGATCTGGATGGTATGAACAAAAATCCCACGTATCATCATCCCATAAATTTAGATCGCGTGGAGAGAGAAAGTCTCGCATCTGCAACATCACGTCACAGTGGAGTTTGTGGCTTGGAGCTGGAAATTGCTTTTTTTGTGACATGCCGTCCTACAGCAAATTTTAATCTTTCCCAAAATAAGAGAGAGAGAAGGCCCAGATTGCCAGCCCCTGAGACAGACGTCCCCGTCTAATAGAGTGCACAGATGACGCTTAAAGGTCAGGCCGGAGTTTTGTTATTTTTACCATAATCATTTGTAATCTGGAGCGGCCATTATGCGTGCAGCTGATTTAGCAGTGATCGAACTGAATTGGTTGATGTGCCTCTGGTGAGAAAGAGGATTTATCCTGTGCAGCACGTGGCGCTCCTGAAATGAGTTATTCCTCTGGTTGGATGGGATTTTTCTCTTTAGCACTGTTTTTTATAGGTCATATGTGGAGACTAAAGAGATTTGACCGTGAAAGCGATCATGGACCATTATTCCAGAGACTGTTCCTCTAAATCAGCAAAAAACTAACCTTTTTTCCCTCATGGAATATTCAGTGCCTGCAAAGCCACTATGAAATATGACAGTGTGTGAAGATCTCATATAGGCATGATTTCAACTCAGTCTTACGGAAAGAGATAACTATTTTATGAGATGGCGATTTCATATGAATTTGTACAGTGTAAATGGTATGAAAATGAACTAATTTTAGAAACACCCCTGAACATATTGGTCATTGGGGTGTAAGCAGATCGTACGAAAACAAATTAATACAAGTTAGAATCCAATTCTTAAAAACATAAATTAATTTTTAATTGCCATGAGGTTGTGTTAGATTTTTAGAACATTAAGGGTGCGTTCACTCTTGTAATTCAGTTCTCTTGATTTGTTTGGTCCGGACCGAAAAAGAAAATGGTACATTTGGTCCTGGTCTGCTTAGCGTTCACACTGGCATTTTTGACAGCGAACCTAAAGATACCAAACCTGAAGGCATAGTCATATCGGACTGAATGACATATGTTTCATGACGGAACTTACCGAACACTTCAAAAAATAGGTGTGTTCAACTTAAAGTGGCACTGCACAGACCAACCGGTGTATGACATTAAAGTCAAATACACCTAACGCCGTCTGCTGGACTAAGCGTGCTCATTGTTGCATGTACATAGACTTTATTTTTACCATCTGTGAACTCAAGAAGAGCTCATAAAAGTCACGTTATCTCCTCGTTGCTCCACGTTTGCCCTCTGCTCATTTTGTTTTGGATACCCCGCTCATTCCGCGTCGTCAAATCATGCCGCATAGTGTCGCATCTTATGATTACATCCTGTTTTTGGTTTCTTTTAGAAGTATTTGGTCAGCGTTACGTTCATATTTCACTTGAACCGCACCAGAGTTTGTTTGGAAGTGGACTAAGACCCATCTTTTTAGCAGTCTCGGTCTGCTTGTTTGGTGTGCACCAGGTTTCAGATTAGGACTGCACGATAAATCGCATGTGATTTTCAAGCACATCTCGTCAGTAAAGCCAGTTCTGTGATTAGTAGTAAAACTCCATCACGTGCTTTCAGATGGTACGGCATTTAATACACAGAGCCGTAGTTCGCTGAAAAGGTACGCAGTATCGCATTCATAATCACAGATGAATCGCTTTCCATTTTGAACGTGATATTATGTAGCTTGTCACATGATGGACAAGCATGTGATGGAGATTACTTACTGACGAGATAGCATGCGATTTATCGTGCAGCCCTAGTTCGGATGATAGCGTTCAACCACACTAACAGGGCAATCACACAAGAGTTTGTTTTAATCGAACCAAACATGACAAGTGTGTACACACCCTTAGACTGTGGTTTGCTGGCTTGTAGACATGACAATATGATTATGACAAGATGTGAAATATGACAAAATTCTCAACAAAAGACAAAGTTGATGGCTCATCGTCAGGCTTTTTTTCATGTTTGCACAAAAGCCTCTTTTAGCTTTGTTTTCCATGCAGACTTTGTTTGTGTGGGTTGCGATCTGGGTGTTCTGTGCCGTTGCGGTGGCATCCGTTTAGAAAGGGCAATTTATTTAACAAGGGCATTGTTTTGTTAATTGTGTTTTCGTTAAGGGAACAAGGTTTGTTGACCATGGGGAATGTTCTCATGAGTAACTGTTAGCAGTTAAGGAGATTTTTACCGAAGAGCTCTACATCGTGTAAAAACTCACTGGGATATTGAGCTAGACTTTGTCTCTTGGCTGAACCTCTTTCTTTCACAAGCTTTCCAGGGACTATCACAGACTTATATAGCTGCATAAAGCATCTTTCTCTTTCTGGCTGTGTTCTGTCTTTGCTGGATTGCAGTCCTGGCTGCTGCTTCCATCCATCCTCTGATCACTCTTTTTACTGTCAGACCTCCTCTAGCCAGATCTATGACCTACCAGTATAAATTTTGGTTTGTATTGCAGGTTTTTGTAATACCCCCCACTTAGACAGGAAGACACTTATTTGACTGGCTTAGGCTATAAGATAGCAAGTAACTGTTTTATTAATTTTTTAATTTCACTACTTTTTTTCATGACACTACAACCTGAACTAACCTTGGCAATAAAACTTAAAGACCTTGAGACAAAGTCATGAGGATCTACAGTGGTCCTCTCCATGTTATTTTCTGTATTAGGCCTATATAATTTAATAAATATAATTTAAAAAAAAATATATAATTACGTTTATTGGTTGCACCAAATTACTTTTTGTTAGATAAAAGTTTTTAAATATATTTCGTGATGAATCATGATGAAATATTATGCCATACCAATTTTTTCAATTAGTTTTTTTCTTTATTATGATGTTAGAGCAGGTAGCCTGACACATTTGACTTTATGACCCCAAAAAATAATCAAAATGAAATTTAAATCACATGAAAAAATTAATAAATCTAAATTAAGAATCTAAAGAATCTTAATAAATTAAGAATCTAAAATTTTATTACATATTTGTTTTTAAATTCATATAGTAATAATAATAATATTAATAATAATAATAATAATAATAAAATAATCAACATTACAGTATTGATTTTAGGGCTGGGTAAAAAATATCTCAATTTTAATCGATTCTCATTTTTACGAAATAATATAATTTCTTAAATCCCAAGAATCGATTAGTCTAGCCTGTTTTCAGTTAATGGACGGAACATTGAAGGGCACATCCCATCCAATAAATCACAATACGCTTTGTGCTTTGGTTCTTTTAATATGAAACAAAGTCTCAGATTTCAAATTCTGTCCATTGTATTGCAGTATTCAAACAATAAATGCCGTTTTGGTGCTGTTAAATGTGGAGTGACAGATCGTTGTAGTGCCTCAGTTCAATAAAAGTGGCTGCACGAGGCACACATTAACTGATCGTCTCCTCCACTTTAATACCATTTTCAGCACAAAATAAACATGACTAAACATCCAAAGGTAAGTTACAAGAAAGAGTACAACTTTACAATCCGTATCCTGTCTCATGTAATCGCTCCGTGTTTTAGCCATGCAAAGTCGTCAGTATAACGGCTTCTAAACAGTGTCACATAAAGTCACGTTTACCTCAGAAAAAACACATTAGGTGACCATAAACTCATTTGTCAGATAGAAAAATAAACTGTGGAGAGGGCATTTCCTAAATCTATGCACCATAACATATTCATTATAAGTTTTACTGTTCTTCAATGTTTCATTTATGTTTGAATAAATCCATCAAGTTTTTATGACAGCCATCATTTAAATGTTTATAGCCTATTTAAAAAACAAAAAACAAACTGAATTAGAAATATTATGTAATTGTAACTTCATGATGTTTTTATAATAATAAAGTGTAATTTTAGCAGTAGTATTATAGTAATGTAGTACCAACTGACTACTGATGTATATTTTACAGCATT
>JAUZSZ010000104.1:8981955-8994958 GCA_034780575.1 Labeobarbus marequensis | reverse complement strand
TCAAAAACGCATAAATAACTCAATACATATCAAAGGATCTGTAAGAGGACACAAAGCAATAGTGATCACGTAATGAAAACAGTTACTCACACTTGTGTTGCGACATTACTGTCAGATCCAATATAGTCGGCACAGCATCGTATTTTAATTTTAATCTTTTTGAAAATCCTGCGTCAAATTGTGCCTTGTTTGTAAACAAATCCACAGTAAAATGAAGTGAACAAAAGACCAAGTTCTTACTGACGCAGTCTGGACATTCATCCACTCTTTTCATTCTGTTTTCATTCTCTTCTGAACTCTTTCCTAATGTTGAGATCAGAAGGAAGGCAATGCAAACACTGTTTTTCCAAAACTTGGCACTGCAGAGCATCTTGTCTTCAGAGCCATCTTTATCGTTTGGTTTCTGCGTAGACCTGTGTGTTCGCCTCTTTCATAAACACTACATGTGCGAA
Source organism: Labeobarbus marequensis (assembly GCA_034780575.1). Taxonomy (NCBI): domain Eukaryota; kingdom Metazoa; phylum Chordata; class Actinopteri; order Cypriniformes; family Cyprinidae; genus Labeobarbus; species Labeobarbus marequensis. The sequence continues at coordinate 8,994,506 of JAUZSZ010000104.1, read as the reverse complement.
TCAGTGGACGGAGCTAAACAGACAGTGATGTAGAAGCAGGCGTTGATCTTCTTCTGTGGAGGCGGTGCTTATCCACACGATTATATCAGAGTAGAACATTCTAAAAGCTGTCATTTTGGCAGACTGCCTTCAATATAAGCTGTTTTTAGACTAACGACAAAGTTTTGAGTTCTGAAACGTAAAGGATGTTTTTATAGCACAATGACCTCTTATGTGTCAAAAGAATTTTGGTTTCTCAGTTAAGTTCTCTGTATAAAACTTAAACTTTACACATTTATAAAGCCACCCAAAGTATTTCATTTTTGCTATATGCTTTTTTTGTTGTTGTTGTTGTTGAAAGTTTAGAATACATTTTAGTATGAAAGTCATTATTTGTTAATGAAAATGTGCAGATTTCACACACAAATTTTGTGCATATGCATGCTTAGGGAATGAGACCCAACGTTTCCATCTAAAAATGCTGCTAATGGTTTGGCTCACCATTTTATTTTCACATTTAGTGCTCATCAAACTGTGCATCCATCCAAGCTGCCTTGTTTTTTCCATTCAATGTTGTTTTGTCAATCTTCCCAGCATATAAATTTTAGCCCTTTGATGTATAAACAATATCTGAGATTCTTGCATCATTATTTCAAATACTCCATGGCTTTGAGGGCTTAGTTTGGTTTGTGACTCTACATTATATGTATTCCTCCAATTATAATTGGCTCTCAGACATGTTGCTTGGATAAGAAAGTGACAGCAAAGAATATGGAGTAGACTGGAAAAAGAATACGACGGCACATTTCTGAGCTCAAACTCCCACACAGATAGTTCTCTATTTGAATACACCCCAAGAGCTGAACAAAAAAATCGAATACAGAAATCCAGATGCTATACAGCAGCAAGCAGTAACACATGGGAGAATTTCTTACCTGTTTCATGTAGGCGTAACACATCGTCTCAGCAACACGTTTTCCTTCATCATAACAGGCTCGGGGGCCAATAGGGTTCACATGACCCCAGTAGTCCTCATTCTGGGGGTGCACCTCTGGGTCTAGTTGAAAACACAAACACACAAATATAACATATGATACACAACCCCTTTTGGTTCACGTTTAACACAAACATTATAAATTGTAAAACAAGAGGGAAAAATATAAAGTCCAGACACCCATACAGCAAAAATGAAAATAGAAAAATGAGTCATTTTTATAAATGGCCACCATGCATTTCTATGGCCACAGAACTATGAATAAATAAATGATTTAAAAGACTCTAGCAATAAATCATAAAGACATAAAAAGGTTTGAAACATTTGATCTAGGTCCGACATTAAAACTTCGTGTGACTTGTTTGAACATGCTGATGATTCATTGATAAAATAATGAAACAGTTCCTTACGTAATTGATAGCACAAGTGCTGCTAGAGGACCCAAGACCTTTTTTTTCCTCTTTCCTTCTGCTTTAACATTTAAAAAAATCACTACTGTCAAAATTACTGAGATTATGTTAGACTTAATGCATGTGGTGATTGCTGTGAAACAGCCTATTAGAACAGATTGCTGTACACATCTTTTATTTTTAAGGGAACTTCCACATCCACACTCCATTCATTGAGTGCTTGTATGCGACTGAATAAGTGAGAGAACAAATTCCAGTCATACATGAAATTGTGGTTGTGTGATTTCCTGTTGGACATCAGAAATGACACCAAGCGCTTATAAAAAAAAATATCTGCACCAGGTTGAGAAACTATACCATAGACAGAACAATTGAAAGGCAGCTGTAGAAGAGATTTTATCTCTGTAAACTGTATGGAAGACTCCTGAAATCAAAATTGTACAGTTGCAATCAAAATTATTCAACCCCCTTGACCTGCAAGACATTCTGCTGCCATGAATACATTTTATTTTTATTTTATGATGAAAAATGAAGAAAATGAAAGAAAATAAATCAAATTTGCTCTGAACATTCATGTCAAAATTATACAACCCCCAAAAGCCACTTTATAACCTCTAGGTGCTTTCAAGCTTCTGCCACTTCTCTACTTCAATCCTGGTCCATTCCTCATTTGGAAAAGCTTCCGGATCACTGATAATGTCTGATTGTCATCATGTTGCCACTGCTTTCTTCAAATCCCAACAAATATTTTTTGATGAGACTGAACAGGCCACTCAAGAACATTCTATGACCAATCCCTGCACCAGTCTTCAGTAGAACTGGATGTATATTTTGGGAAGGTCGCCTGCTTCAAAGTCCAATGTTCATAAAGCTTCAGACTATGCACCAAAGGCACTACAATCTTGGCCAAAAAGGCCTTATACTACTATAAAGATGGGGCCTTTCATACAGTCAAGATTTCCAGTTCTTGCAACAGCAGTTACCCCCATAATAAAACTGGTTCACCTCCATGTTTGAACATGGGGATGTGGTGTTCTATTCATTTTTTTCTCCTTTTCATTAGGTTATATTGCAAGAATTTGGCAGCAAATTGAGGGCTCTGATCAAACATTTCATTCCCTTGATGAATTTGTGCTTTTTCTTCAACACCATACGTTATTTTGGTACAACACATTTTAAACTTATGAACAGACTGCTAGCTGTGACGCTAGGAACTTTTAGTGTCTTGAAAATCTTCATAGACTTTCTAATATAACAAACCAATTTCTGGCTATAGCTTTTCTGAGAGCTCTTTTGACTTGATCATATTTGCTACTCAATTTCAGCAAACGCATGGGCTAAATTTATATGTGTAATGGTTCAAGCCAATTCAGTTTCATTATAGAGCTTCCAAAGGTTTAATTTTTTTTTTACAAAATTATGTACCCAACAATACAAATAAGTGACTAAAAACAGCAATGTTGTATAGGGGTTAAATAAATATAACATAGCTATATTACAAAAAAAAAATCCCGTAACTCAAAAATATTGCATTATATATTGACATGATCACATTTCAATATGCCACTAAACTGTTGATCGTCAGAAAATCTCTGCATCTTCATAAACGTACATTTGTAAATGATTAGTCTTTACTGCTAAACTAGGCACAATTTTAAATGCTGGTTCACACCAAAAACGATAACTATAAAGATAACTATAATGATTACTTTATTAGCATTCACACCAAGGGACAGTAATGTTCTGTTTATTATAAGCATGTGCTGCATTTCTGTCATCTGCTGCCGTAAACGCACAAGCTTGTTAAAGTGGGTTGGGCTCTGATTGGTTGTCAATGTTTTTATCGTTTATCAGCAGGAAAAAAAAAGTTCTGAAAGTAATTCCAACAATTAAGTCTCTCTGCATCTTTATTGTTATAACTGTGGTGTGGACTTATTCTCACAGAATTAGATTTATAGAATTCATAGAATTACAATTATTAAAACTTTACTGTTAGAGTTATCGTCCTCTGTGTGAACGGCCCTTAACAATGAGCCAAACAACTCAGCTAGACAGAGCTGATACTGGCAATAGACCACAGTGTAAACAAGGATAAGTGAGGATAGCTTGTAAATCCTGAATTCTCAAGCATGATGGGCAAACATCATGCCAATAATCAAGGAGAACAATATTTGGACACAGTCTGCAGCTTTGGCGGGAATTCAGTGGAAAGAGTGATGTGAGCCATAAACAAGCTGTTTAATGAACACCCTTGGAATTGCAACTGCAATCTAAAGTAAGAGTGGGAAAAATAATATACTGCAAACAAATTTGTTCAGGTCAAAATAAAATGTAACTGCTATGTTACTCAAAAATACACTGAGATGGAGTAATTACAAGCAATAGTTGTTGATACAGCCATTAATCTTAATTATTTGTTTGAAAGAAAATTATTTTCCTTGAGTAATCACTGTACCTGTAAGAAAGGTCACTAAGAAAAAAAAAATTAAAGTTGACCAATATTATAAATGTTTATATTCAAATTATATAATTCCCTCGATAACACTTACACAAGTATAGCACAGGGCTTATGCAAGTCCTTATGTATGTGTATGTCCTCAAACATATTGTACTATTCGGTGTAAGAAAAGTGGTTCTTGGATTTCAGTGCAATTCAATTAATGTAAAAAGGCAGATTTTGACAGCTGGAGCAGATGCTAGGGTGAAAGCAGGATTGATTTTTTTAATCCACATTCAGACAAACAATCCCTTAAAGCAAGCATCATGAAGAATAGTACCTCTTGCGCAGTTTGAAGGCAATAAATGTCCCAACAGCTGAATTGAGGAAACTGTCATTCTCTGAGAGTTTTTTTTTCTTGCATGTAATGAATGCCATTTGTCCAGCTTAAAGATACTAAAGAGAAGAGCAAATAAAAAGAATAAACCTAAAAACAAACAAACAAACAACAAAACCTTGACTGCACATAACTTATAACTTGGAAGCTTCATTTCTCTTGTGATGGACAGAGATCTGTTTTCATTCTCAAATCCCAAATGAGCTGATTATCCAACCATCAAACCGCAGAAGATCAATCGCAGCTCAAAAAGAGGAGATGTGGGATTAACCAGAAAAGGTGTTGTTGAGTTGTGCCACAACCTCTCAGCAGTGTAATTATTGCTTAATTAAGAGATGTGCATGTGAATTGTTCAATTTACCAGTTTATCTCCAAATTTCATATGCTACAGGTTCTGACATGGCCATAATCTTTTATTTCCTTTTAGGCCACATTATTTGTGTGGTAATTCAAGATGAACTCAAAGCAGCCTCTACTACATCACTTCCACCACCATGCTTCAAAACTGGGATCAAGTTCTTTATCATGACATAGAACAGTCATAAAGTTCAACCTCTACCAAAATCTTTTCAGATACCAGACTCGGGCACTCTCAAGCACTCCTTCCCTCTCTTCCTTATAGCCTTTGATCTCAACTCAAAATGTGGTACATATAGCTAGAGCTTGATGACCACAGGTCTCTGATGTTGAAAACCAGGTGCACATTGATAGATTTGTCTGAAATTTAGGGTCACTGTTCTGTAATGTGACTACCTCTACAACAGACATCTAATGAAGCACCAACAGAGCACAGCTCTGCACAGCAATATATGTGTGTGTGTTTATGAGAGACTTAAATATTAATGCCAGTTTGTCTATACATTATTTAGTGACCCCTTTCCATCACTGCAAACATTAAAATGGAGACATCTGTACACGTACCTCCATACACTTCTGAAGTGGAGGCAAGGAGCAGACGAGCTCCCACTCGCTTGGCCAATCCTGTGAACAGAGAGAGAGAGACATGAGCAAACCAGTTGTTAAATTGTATCTAACCAAACAGAGACTGACTCATCAATCAATATGTGATTCTTATTGGATGAGTCAGAAACACCTAAACCGGACATCAATCAGAAAAAGCTGCAAGGAAGAAGCAAAGGTATCACGATCAGGATATCAGTCAAAGAAAAAGTGTATGCAACAATTCACCTTTCAGTGTTAAGTTGAAGTGTTAAATTTACATTATTTCATTACATGTTTTGACTGGCTGGATAAATATTTAGTCACTCTATTACAACAGGACATGCACAGGATGTACAATATTAATGATTATCTGAACACTGATGCTTTGAGCTTTAATTGATTTAAGCTTATGTTTCCCCGACACACACATGTAGAACATTTTATTACATCAGTTAATGCATGTCACAGCAGATTGGAAATGAAATGTCAGGAGAGTGGCACTAAAAGGTTAATGCTCGTTTGCATTTGAAAATAACGTACCACCTACACTAAACCTAACTGACACTATGAGGAAAAAAAAAATTGAGATAAAAATGCATTTGCTGAAGCAATTATGCCATTTCAGCTTGCTTCTACAGGTCTTTGAGTTTATTTATTTGACTTGTGTTTCTTGGGACTTGTATTCAAGCAACACAAGTGCAGTGCTGTACTGGGTGAGCTACCGAGCAAGTTTACTACATCAGAAAAGCCACACACATGGAGCTGGGTTTTTAATGCAAACATCAAATCGTATTAATTTACAGGTCACACACTACGGTGAAAGTGTTTCTTACTGTGCAAGGAAGTGTGCAAAAACAAGTCTTAAAACTTTGATGATATGCTATCCTGTTATAATTTGTGTAAACAGGAACAAAACTTGCAGCTGGAAACTGTAGTGAAAAGTACGTATGAATAGTTACATTTTTGCAGTTTTGCAAAAATGTAGCCAGATTCACTTATTTCCAGTGAGCCTGGGTTGATTAATATGTGTGTACCACTTTATTTGCCCAGGTTGTCTTGACCATGTATTTTTAAACTGTGGCTGGTTGTTTTTTTTAATGGTAACGGTATGTCAATTTTAAAATAAACACCCTGTCTCAAGAGCCTGCAATCTGTTTCTTGACTACTTTCGCTCATTCCAACAGCAATTTAATTAGCAGCTGAAAGAAAATTCAAAACATTTCATTAAAAACACAAGAATTTTAAAAATGACAGGTGCTGAAATTCTGTAAAACAGAGTGCATGTGGACCTGGCAATAACCTGCACAAGCCATTATATGTATTTGCAGGCATGAGACAGAAAATAGATCATTTCTTGTCAACACAGAAATGACAACTCAAAACTATCACCAAAAGAAAAAACAACACATTATGGTCTCTTCTTTTACTGCTGTACTTAGAGACAGTGGACATCTGATTGAAGACTGGAAAGAAAGTACAAGGTGGATGATTGAAAAAACTGACAGGCAGATGATTATATTGAACTAAGTGGTTTGTATACTCGCTGCAATTTTTACTTTGCTCTCTTTACTTTAACAATTCTATCACTAAAGCCATAGTCTGATTACAGATTGTTGCCTGGAACAGCACTGGGAATCTTTGTTAGTTTGTCTGTCAGTTTAAATATTTTTCATAGTTACTGTTTTAGCTCCAGTCTGAATTAATACCTTTCAACCACAAGGAACAAAACAACACTGTTTTTACAAATTGTTAACACCAGATTTTTTGAATAGCCATCACAGATATTCCTTGAAACATCTGACCATGTACAAGACCTCATCAGTAAAGGTAGAAGAGTGTGTGACAGCACAAAATTATGATATAAAATAAATCTTAAAACAAAGGTCAAATATCATGGTGAGCTATTTTCCTCTGTGTTTTCAGGGAGTCCAATTTATACTAAGACACCGGTAGCATCTTTCTGTGATCTCTTCCTGGTTTTCCAGATACAGAATATGGACACCGATAGTCTCATGACAGCAGCAAATGGAATTGCTAATAGCTGCAACTATGAAGACTTTAGATTCTTAGACTCTTCCACCCAATGAATAATGCTGGTCTTGAACACAAAACAGCCAATGTCATTCGACCAAAACTTCCGTATTTCAAAAAGGTCATAATAACATGCTATAAGTAACACATTTAAATCAGCTGGTTTAATTCAAGTCTTCTGAAGTGACACAACCACTTTATATATGATTAACAAATTTTACAGAAGCTCAAATGTGCTTGCTTGACGGCCAACAACCAATAAGGCTTGTTCTATGTATGTGCACTGATCAATGTTTAGATGCGAATAGAGGCCTAAATTAAATCTGTTCCTCAAGTGATCATGTCTCCTCAGAAGATTAAAATGTCCTGTTTCATATGGATTACGCATTATATGGATCGTGAACTTTCTAAAGCATCAGTTTTAGTGGAAGAGATTTTTAATGGAACTCCTCAAATGTCCGACAGACTTTTAATTTTGGAGTGATACTTACCTAGCATGTTGAGAGTACCAATGGTGTTCGTTTTCAGCGTCTTTATAGGGTTATACATGTAGTTGGGTGGCGATGCAGGCGAGGCCAAATGATATATCTGGTCAACTGAGAAAAGAGCAGGACATAAAACTGTTTATTGAGCCGTTTTCCATTCAGCACCAATCCTCCTGCAAGAGGACAGACTGGACAGATAAAAATCAAACACACTTCCATTTATACCAATAAACACCATCCAATTGCACAATGATTACAGATACTGAATTAGGCCTGAAGCAAATAAAAAAACAACAGCCGAAATAGATGGTAACCATCTGCCCATTAATATGCCCAACCAAATGAGCAGTCTTGTTAATGCAAATGATTGGTTTGGGGTATTATGGCTAAAGCAGACCTTAAGACCTTAATCATTCCCTGAATCTATAATTGCGCACCAAAGTTGTTCAAATGTTGTGCTCTTCCAAGGGAAACTTCTGAGCACTTAAAATGCTACTGGTATTCATCCACGAGACCAACACCATGGATATATGAAGGCTTATTGCAACTCAAAATACATCATTATTTTGCAGCACACACATACATGGCGGAAAGGTCACATTCGACAATATCAACCATTCTCATCACCATTATTCAATGCTTCATCTATATCTAGTCTGATGTGCAGAAATATGCATATTTGTAAAAAGAAGATATGACTCAGACAGACAAAGCATAGGTGAGTCAATCTAATGGATGCAGAATAAACACAATAAACTGTTCTCTTTCACCCTGTCCAACCTAGATGCAGTGATAGGCAGGGATCAGTTAAAGAGGGCTGAGGAAAGAGATGAGTCAAGAGAGTTGCTGACTGAGGTTGAATAGGAATGACAAATCAAAGTGCAGAGACATGCTGGTGCTATGCTTTAGCTGGCATTGAGGAGCAGAGCAAGAATTCTTTAAGGTCCACCCCAGGAGTCTTCAAACTTTTTCAGTCCATGGGCTCATTGGTAGATAGAGAGATGAAGCAGAGGCCCTGTTACATACTGTATGACACTGAGTGCTGCCATTTTTGCCTGACCTAATATATTAATATTTATTAATGCATTCTCCTACTTTAATATGCTTCAAAGCATTAATAAACCATAAAAGAGGAGTCATTTTCTTGTAAATTAAAATAAATGAGACTATGAACATTTGAATGAAATTTAAATCTCTTTTGCTTTGTTGAAATTAACTTCAATTTTTATAAAAATGTTTATTGAGAAAAAAATTGGGAACTGTTAATTAACTATCTGACTGTTTGATGTTTCTTTTTGAAAACTTGCTTATCAACTCAATGAAAATCCATCCAATAAGTTCATTAAACCTCTTATATTTGGGGATTTAAGACAAATTGAAGTTGATCGTAATTTTAAGAGGTTATTTGCAATTGACAATTTTTAAGAACATTCTTTTCAGAAATTCAACCACAACTTAAGATTTTATCTTCCAGAATCTGGCAGTAAGTTTTAGGAGGTAATTTTTAGTCAATCTCTGCAAGACAGGATTTTCAGGATAGGAGATCGACTAAAAATGAACTCCCAAAACGTCTTCAGATTCTGTAAAATAAATTATTCAAAAAGTGGTACAAGAGAATGTGGTACTGGTCATTCAAGAGTCACTCTCAACTTATCTGTGCATAAAGCCTATAAAAAAATTAGTCCATGTATTTCACAACACTTCAGCATGTTATTTTTATTAAGTGAGGGTCATTTTTTAGGATTTTTTACCCAAGCAAAGTCTCTGAGAACCTGACACCTTGCACTTCTGGAGACTCCAGGTAGCTTGCGGTTCTAGAAAATGGTGAGGCTGAAGACTAAATGGTTCCTGATGATTTTACATCTAATTCTTCACATTAATTCTTTTCTTCTCCACCTGTTTTTTCTGACCCCGCTGACCCAACGAGCATTTTGCTGTCCAGTGATCATGTCTTAACTTTGGAATTTCTGTATTGCATTAGTTTTGAATATTTCTCATGGAGATTTTTGACTTTTCAGTTTGAGTTAAATCTCTTTTTTGGCTCATTTTATCTGTAAAAGAAAACATGCTTAATAATTCTGCACACCTGAATATAAGGAGTTTTTCACTTCCAGCCTTCCTGGACAATTATGTATCACTTATAAATTATTAAATACAAAATTAACAGTAGTTATTAAGATTAATGTGGTTTGGAATTGGTAAAACGTACTTGGAAAAAAAATATATAAGAATATCAACATGCCTAATAATTATGCAAACACTGTAGTAAATCAAATTTTGACAAGCTGAGAAAATCCTGTTCATCCTAACTCATGGAACCAGCCAGCAATGTATCAGATGGTCCATTGTCATACTGTTAGAGGCTGAGATTAGATCCAAAGTGACTGCTTAAAGACTAATGACCCTTTATGTTACAGTGATTTGTCTCAAAAATAAATAAAAGGATAAGAAAATAACCATGTTCAATTTCTAAGTATAAATGTAACATCTGTGACAGGTTTCAATTTGTGTAAAAAGGCAATACAGTAATAAAAACTACACTAGATGTTTAGTTTGTTAAGCTTAAGATTTTTACCATATGTTACCACTGTATTCATAACAATAACATTTTACTGTATTTGTTATCTGTCAGAAAAAAAAAGCGCTTTAGCATACACCACCTTCAAGAGTATTTTTCCAGTTTAGAGGTCATGCATGTACTGGGACCGCTGAGCCAGCTTATAAAGTTGTATCACTGCCAGAAAAGTTGAGAAAAGCTGTAAGATTAATGGTTTGAGCATGTACAAGGTTAGAACGCTCTGATGTAAGAAGTCTGCGGTCAAAAAAAAAAAACATACATATATATATATATATATATATAGTTTTGGCAAATTGGTATCCCATTTGTGTGTTTTTGAACAATCTGTTTATGCCCAACTGATGGCTTTCAGGGTGAAGCTTCATGTATACCTTTTTTTTTTTCTAAAAAAAAAAAACAACAAAAACATATCACATTGTATGATAATTCACACGAAATTGCCACCTCTTAACAAAAGTTGGTCAAGTTACTTCATGCCATTTTGTTTAGGCCTGTCGAAAATTATGATCATCTACTGTAATGTTGTCAAATTGGACAAATGCTGAATGATGCAGCTGTTAAAATGTCATTTCCAGCAAATGACATTACCAGGGGTTCTGAAGACTTTATGAAGGGAAATTTTAAGATTTTTCCAAGGCTTTTTTTAAGACCAAGTAAGAAAAATTCAAGAAATGGAAGGAGACACAATACATCAGAATGTTCTCTAAATGTAAACGTCTAGGGGTCTCACAATGAGCTGTATTAGCAACACTTCCAACAGATCTACATTACTTATTAATTACTTAAACAGCTTACTGCTTTAATACCTCTGCTCACAACCACTGGAATAATGGAAATTACTTTTACTGTACCTTCTGATAACTGCAAAAAAGTGCTGTTCTTCCTCAGTATTGCTGTCCAGTTAATGTCTAAACATTCTTAAATCTAGAAACATTTACTCGAGAAGCAAAATGTTGCAAGATAAGAAGTCTTGTTTTGTGAGAAATTGATAAAAATGTGACTAATTAAAATAAGAACAAAAATCAAAGGGAAAACAAGTTAATTTTTCTGACTCACTTTAAAGACCAGCAGAAACTCTGATTACACTCACAATGTTCTAACAGAATTTTGGTGGAGATGCATGCACATTTGTGACATGAATAAACATGTCAAAACATGACATGTTTGTGCACAGCTGTGGTACATTTACTGAGAAATTTAATTTTTTAACAGGTTTCATGTTTGAATGTGGCTAATGTCACAGTGTATCATCCTGTACTCATCAGGGGTTGACACCATCTGCTGAGATTTTCCATTACAAAGATAGCTGACATTGTTTTTAACTAGCCGCCCTCTCACTTCTCCTCTTTTGATTAGCAGGAGTGGTGGGAGGTGTGATACTGCCTGACAAAGAGGGGCAAAGTGTCTCACACCTGGGCCACAATAATGACCTGAAGCTCCTCTAAGCACTTTATTACTTCATTCAAGCAATCATTGTTGCGTCTAGTCACAGACAGTGACTGTCCTCAAACCAGACTGAATTTCCAAAATCCACCTTCCTTCAATGCTGGATGTTTCTGTCCATCCCCACCTCTTGAACTTTCAAAACTTACAAAGTAAACTGAATCTAAATAATTTTCCTCTTCAGGGCTCGACAATAAGGAGTGCCCAATGGCCCGGGGCCGGCGTGAAGGATGCTCGGGACAGTTGACGGATTTGTCACTTGCCCGATCGGACCACTGTTGCGTCGTCATGAAAGTTTATCATTTGCATGTGTTTTAAAGCCTTGTTAATTAAAAAAAAAAAACTATATTAAGACAATCTCTGGTCTATACACACAGTGCTACTGTGTTTACAGAGGTAACCAAGGAACACACAGTGAAGAATATGTAAATGTTATTTTATACGTGATTATTCAATTTCTGTACCTGAACACCTACAAACATTAAAACTTAAGCAAAATTGCATATCTATCTTTGTGCTATATATTGTGCTATTACTTGCAATTTGTTCGTATTTACTGGGTGTCACTTGTCTTTTATAATGTTTGAACTTTATATTTGTAATGTGTTTTGTGTGTGGTTTTTTTAGTGTTTTTTGCTGTGGTATTGTAAAACTTTATTGGTATCTAAAATATTGGTGTCATATAAGATTATTATTATTTATTTATTTTTTTTATGCAACGTTTTGTCAAGTATGGTGACCCATACTCAAAATTTGTCCTCTGCATTTAACCCATCCAAGTGCATGCACACGGTAATGAACACACACCCGGAGCAGTGGGCAGCCATTGTTCCAGCGCCCGGGGAGCAATTTGGG
>JAUZSZ010000104.1:8471125-8483472 GCA_034780575.1 Labeobarbus marequensis | reverse complement strand
TAAATGACCCACGGTCTTACACTCTTACTGTTCCTGGTCAAACGTGACTGCACACAGCCAGTGTATGAGCCTTTTTTGTAAAGCTTAAGAGGGTTGAATCCGTTATTAATTAATTTTCCTTTATTCGACAATGCCTGGTTATTTATGACACTGATATTTTCTGTTCAGTGCCTGTTTGCCAACTGAAGGGTGGGACGTCCATTACACTCCCTTTAGTTGGTTCATTGTAACTCAGGGAAACATTTGACACCATTCAGTGACACTGGCTTTAATAGACCCGGTCCGGTGTGTGAGCACTACACTCAAGCAAGATGGATGACTCAATTTTTTGTTCGTTAATTTTGTGACCATAGAGAGGTAAATAAATTTAAAGGTTTCACCAGGGTATAGTACAGCTAAACAGAAACAAATCCAATTTCAGCAGTAATTGGATACAGTTTAATTAAGTCTTGGCACTGTCTAGGAGTCAGAGATGCTCAGACAGAAAACAATACATTTTTATGGTGCAGCATATGAAATCAGCCATTCTTATCCAATGCAATACATGGAATTATTTTTTTAATTACAAATTTGATTATTGCACCTCTAACAGAAATCAGCCTGTGCCTCTGTGCAATTAATGCAATTATCTAATGTGAAAAGAGCTAACTCTTTTTAATCCATTTAAATGTCTCATTTAAATGTGCAGTAGATTAGCTAAATAATGTCTGAATAAAGTTAATGCACTCATTCACTAAAGCACTCGGAAAGCTTGTTATTGGGCAAAATGATTTAAGTTTGTTTGAGGCAGTTGACATATTCAAAGAAATATTTTTTTTCTAAAATTGCAGTGGGTCCAAAAACTATTAGGCTACATAAGTCACACTTACTGTAAATTAATGGATTTCACAGCATTAGATACAAAAATGTAACCATTTTACACCATTTTTTTCAGTGCATTTACATACAGTTGTGCTACTTAAATTCAGATTTCTGTAAGATAAGAACAGAAATCCTCTTGCTCCTCTGTCACTGGGAATGCTACGTGTCTGTATCCTCTTTGGCTTTTGTCTCTGCAGTGCGCCCGCCATGACAATGTGTTCGCAGCAGAGATTTTGATAGAGAAAGGACTGAATGTCAACCTGCAGGATGAAGACCTCTGGACTGCTCTGCATGTGGCCTGTGCCTGCGATCATGCAGATATGGTCCTGCTGCTGCTGCTGGTGAGAAATACACCACACATGCAGACACCAAACCAAAATTTTGTATCTTTTAGGTTTGAGACCATCTGTATGCTAGTGTACTTAATAACTGACAAGTTTCACTTATAGCCTAGCAGTCTCTCTTCTGGAAAACTGTGGCAAAAATATTAAAGATTTATATTGCAATTAGGAAAATACAACATCAAAAATATGCATAGCATATTTTGTATATGCATATGAAGTATTGCAGACTTCTTTGGCCAACAATGGAAAGAAATCTGCACTTAATAAGGTCAAGTTTTAATGGGGTTTTCAGGAGAAGTCTTATTTCTTTTCAAGTGTGTCATCTGTGACACCGCTCTTTAATATGATTAAAAGGTTTGTGTGCTGAAGGAAAATAAGATGGAAGAGATGAAAAACATGACTGCCTACCTCCCTGCACTCTCTCACCAGGGTATTGAGAATTTAATGAGTTCCTTGAGTTGACACACCACACCCCTGACCAGCCTTGATTGGTGTGTGTGTTTCCAAGTGCATTAGAGTAGGGGAGGGAAGATGTGTCCATCCTTTGACAGCCTTTGTAATTGGTGAGCACATCACCAATGAGCATGTGGAATAGAGTGGCAAGGATATTTTTAAAAACTGGACATTTGTTTCTCTATGGAAAAAAGCCACTCATATATTTAGAACAGCATGAAAGTGAATAAATCATGACAGAACTGTACCTTCACATACAAGTCACATGTATATCGAGTTCCAGTCTGAGATTGGTAAAGATGCACATACTTCATGCTTAAAATACATCATCACCGTTTTTTTTCCCCCTTGACACAGTCACTTCTGGCTTCTTGACTGTAAAATTTGGGACATGCATTTTCTGTAAAGCTGCTTTGAAACAATATGTATTATGAAAAGTGCTATAGAAATAAACTTGAATTGAATTGAACATGCATGTCTCTCCTGCTCCTGCAGGAGGGAATCTGACTACGGCAGCTTAGAGTAGTTCTGTCATATGTCGGACATGCCGGATCAGTTGCGTGTAATCCTCCGCAGTGCTGACAGATCCAGGCAGGGTCAGGATTTCCCTACGTCTTTAGACAGATGATGTTCAGTCAGCACGCAGTCATGTCAGATCACTGCCTTCACCAAAAACAAACAGCAAATCCTCCAAACTAAAGCACAGGTGATTTAAATGACCCTGATATTCCCATAACATAAGGACAAATGTGCATTTTTTTCTTAATTTTCACTATTTTAAGTCGACTTAAAGGGCACCTTTTATGCCCCTTTTTACACGATGTAACGTAAGTCTTATGTGTCCCCAGAATGTGTCTGTGAAGTTTCAGCTCAAAACACCCCACAGACCATTTATTGTATCATTCTGAAAACGCCTATTTTAAGTGGAAGCAGAAACACTCTGTTTTCGTGCTTGTCTCTTTAAATGCAAATGAGCTGCTTCTCCCTGCTCCTTTTCCAGAATAGGACTGTGCCTTTACAGCTCGTACCTCAGATTCTCTGCCAAAAAAACATCTGTTTGGTTTTAATTATCATGTCTGTCATGCTAAATACATGAGTTTTAAAGCCAAATCAGTTTAAACTTCTGATAAACGGTTTTCTGAGCGTCGGACACATCGGAAGCGCGTGCAAAGAAAGCGTCTGTGACATGGCATATGAGTAAGTTCTCTTTCATGTCTTAATGCGCTTAAACTGTCAAATACAGACATAAGTTACAAATACACAAGTTACAAAAACACATTCGGTTATGTCTATGAAGGTAAACAGCTTGGAAAGAAATGTTTGTCTAAATGTCACATGTTTATATTAGATCTGTGTATTGCAGCTGTAAAATTGCAATGCTAATATTTACATCTTAATTCATTAATTGCGTCTGGTTTTTTTCCTCAATGGTTAATCCAGCTTTTATCTTGGCAGAAAACTCCAGTGAGCCTTTACAGCTTCTTTTGTTGGCATCAGATTCACATTGCATTTCCAAATTCATTTTATAAGCCACATTCAGACACTGAGTTTGTGTGGAGCAACGTTTACCATAAACCAAGCTGCTCTGAAACTCTACCGTATATTAGATTTTATTTTGATATATCGTGCAGCCTTAACCAGAACACTCATACTGATTCCCCCTTGGATTCACAGACAGTTAAGACACAAGTGTGTCACTGTTGTTCTTCACGCTGTTGTGCCAGTCAAAAGCTCAATCCATGTGCGTGTCAGTGGAAGCTCAAAGTAACAGGAATATCTGGGTTATTTTTAGCACTGTGACTTCAAAGAGCGTCTTTCCTAAGGAGAATTTCTACTCCAAATGTTAGAGCTGAGAGAAGCTCATGATTATTTCTGCTTATTGGCTCCAATGCAGCACAGCATGCATATGTATCCTGTTTGCTACGGGCACTGATGATAGGCCATGAATGTTTGGGTCATATTTATCAAATTAACCTTGGAAGAGTGAGACTGAATGACTGCTTGTGACATTTCTCTCAAACTTTGACACAAATGTGGCACCCAGCTTGGGGCTCCCTTTGTGAAGCGTAAGACCATGACCCTGGTTGAAATCGCTATAAATGATGTTTGTGATTTGTGGCTTTGCATTTGAGAGGAAAAAGTTAGAATGAGATTGACTGCCAGCGATAATATCAAACTTGGATGTTTTCTGAGAGTTGGAAAGGCCGTTAAATCAGCAGGCTATTGAGTTGTGCATGGCCTCCCTCGGATTCCCCAACGACAATGTAATTGAAGCATATGACTGAAAATCGGCTTTAAACACTGCTATGATGCACTGCAGGAAAACAGAGCAACTTAATAGAATCTAAAACTGGCTTGGAGAAATAGTGGAGAAAAGGAGATTTATACCATTCATTTGTCATTGAACAGCATATCCTCCACAAATTAGGAGCCTTGGGGTGTAAACAGTCTATGAATCAGTGTGTTTATCTCTGAAGAGAATCTAAAAGGAACACACCAGGGGAAGATATTCGCCCCCTTCGATCCAAATCCATTTGCAATGATTCCTACATAAGCTATTCCTCATCCTTTGAGCTTCTTCGTCCTTCATATTGATGACTGAATCATTTCATTATTATCAAAAGAAAATAAAAGCTCTGCCAGCTCACGCATCACACATGCTGCCACATTTCCTGCTTCTAGACCTCAGTCGAAAGTACAGATCATGATCTTCATATCTCCATGGTAAATATGCTCAGATATCTCAAAGAAAACTTTTGTCTGGTTATTGTTATTCTGAACGTGCGCCGCGGAGACACCAGCTTTGCCTGCTCTACTTTTCAGTGCGTGTCTGACTCCAGACCGCTTTCGACCTGATTTTCACTAGAGCGTGAAGCAGCAAACCATGTGCGCCTGCCAGCTTACTTCAATCTCAGAGCCTCTTTAGGAATACTGGCCAAAGATACACTTACTACTACTACTGCTACTACAGACATATATACACACAGCACCTGCATTCAGTTTTCTGTTAGTTACATCGATAATAACATCCAGACTGGATGCAAGTCGAGTTCAGTCTGTATCACTACTGAAATGTTATTTGCAATGTCGTTGTTTAAGCTTCTCTTCATCTGTAGTTCAATATGGTGGGGTTAATCCACCCACCTCAACATCTCTATTCAGCTGATGTATAGGCTCAAACCCCATCTGTCCCCAGTTGTTCACATCACCAACCATGTCATGCATTGAGAGTTACTACTAATAATGTAAGTAACGAAATTAAAGATTAGTGAACAGCTTTGATGTGAAGTGGCAGCAGTTAAATGGCAGTTTTGTCATCATTTAATCATCCTCTGATCTGTCTAGCTTGTTTTGAAGAATATCTGTGTGTTTTGTGCGTGCAGTGAAAGACAATGGAGTCCAATGTTGTTCAGATCCCACTGACTAAAAGAATATCTTCTTTTGTGTTCCAAGCAAGAAAAAGTCACACAGGTTTGGAACACTTTAATTAAAGCTTCATACATCCACACCAGTAGGTGTCAGTGTGTTGTCCAAGATCACAGCAAAGAAAAGCCAGTGAGGCATAGAAAAATATACAATGTGCAAAATACAATTATACTACTAAGTTCAATCTTGGCAGAGATTTTCAATGTAGAACCACCTGGAGATTTTGTGTAGGCCTTGCATCTAAAAAGAAAAAAAAATAAAGTAAAAGTAAAAAACTAAGTAAATAGATAAATAAAAATTCACATTTTAAATTAAACACATTTTTTTAAAGGGGTCATGAACTGCTTTTATTTTTTTTAATTTGTAATATTTTCTGAGGTCCACTTATAATGTTATCAAGATTTTTTAAAATGTTATCAAGATTTTTACATCAAATTACATAATTTAGAAGTAACATTTTCTGTCCTGTTTTAACCCCCCTCATCAGAACGCTATGTTTGAATTTTGTGGTGGATTGTAGACTCAGAAGTAAACGCCTACTGCTATGATTGACTAACAGTTGTGTATGTTTAACAGCCTACATTCCTCATATGGACGCAGCAGGTTAAAAATGCAAAAATACTCAATACATATCAAACGATCTGTAAGAAGAGACAAAGCAATAGTGACCACGTAATAAAAACAGTTACTCACACTTGTGTTGTGACATTACTGTCGGATCCAATATAGTCAGCAGAGCATCGGTTTTCAGTTTCAATCTTTTTGAAAATCCCATGTCGAATTGTGCCTTGTTTGTAAACGAATCTGCAGTAAAATGAAGTGAACAAAGGACCAAGTTCTTACTGACGCAGTCTGGATCTTCATAAAAAATAAAGTTCATCCAATCTTTCCTAACGCTGGGATCAGAAGGAAGGCAACGCAAACATTGTTTTCTCACATCTTGGCACTGCACAGTGTCTTGTTGTCTTCAGAGTCATTTTTATCGTTTGGTTTCTGCTTAGACTTGTGCGTTCGCCTCGTAAACACTACACACATGAATATGTGAGCGGGGCTAAACATACAGTGATGTAGAAGCAGGTTTTGATCTTCTTCTGCGGAGGCGGTGCTTATCCACACTATTATATCATAGAGTAGAACATTCCACAAGCTGTCATGTTGGCAGACTGACTTCAGTATAAGCTGTTTTTAGACTAACAACAAAGTTTTGAGTTCTGAAACTTACAGGATGTTTTTATTGTACAATGTGCTCTTATGTGTAAAAAGATCAAGAGAATTTTGGTTTCTCAGTTCATGACACCTTTAAAAGTTTAACTTATTTTATCTTAAATGCCGCATTTTAAAGATGTTGTGTCATTCATAAGACACTGCAGAAGATGGAAGCACACGAGTCAAACACGTCTGCTAAACGCTTGTTTACATGGAAAAACAATGGAGAAGCAGCATAGTGGAATAAAAAAGCTATTTTTTTGTGAACGGCCTCTTACAGTGTTAATTTGTAGGCATTTATGTTTTGTATACAGTTTGGTAGAAGAGGAAAGTGTGTGATATTACTCTAAATTGAGGTCAATATTTCTGAATGTAAAGCAGCTACATCATCTCCCAGTTTGTGTCTGTTTGTTTCTGTGTGTTTGTGTGAGAAAGTGTTTGAGCATCTGTGTGTGAATTGTGTCATTGCGCTTTGAAGCATTCTGTTTGATGTTACTCACAACAACTTTAACGTGTTCATATGTGAGTGTGTGTGTGTGTGTGTGTGTGTGTGTGTGTGTGTGTGTGTGAACCACTGATCGTAACTGTATGAATGAATATTTCTAAAAGTAGGCCTCATTTGCATAAAAGTATGCAAGTCAGTGTGCACACAGCTCTCGTACAGCACAGATAACGTAAAGACTTAATTAACTGCATGAAGACATGATCCTCTCTCACTCACACACATTTTCCATTTGTGACTCTAAAGATCCCTTTATAGTGGCCATGGCCTTACCTCTTTAAAACAGACCTTTTACATTACACTCTAAATTCAGTGTACCACAGCCTCTTTTCCTGTCTCATGCACAAGCCCCCTGTTTACTAAGAGAGCACACAGTATTTGTCTTTGAGAAGAAAAGCGTGAGATAGTGTACAGGAGTTTTTGTACTATTAGCGTTCTTGTATATTGCATTCATTAATACTGCAGTATGCACATACTACACTTGCTGTATACTACAAAATATGCCATATGCAGTAGTTCTATTATACTGCCAATACTATTATAGTTTGTATTAATATTTTAAATTAATTTGTATATTTTCAATTTTCCATTTTAATTATACAGTTTTAGTAACTTTGCATTTTTTTTTTTTTTTTAAATGTGTATAGTTTTTGAATGAAGATAAAAGTTAGCATTAGTTTTGGTTATGTATATGTTTAGTTAATGCAATTTTTATTTGATTATTTTATTCGATCAGTTTTGTTAACTGTAATAACCTTGCTATATAAAACACAATTCATGATATAATGCAGTCAGTTTGACCATCCTTTTCCACTGATGACAAATGAGGAAATAATATCTCAATATCAGCTGGGATTTTTAAAAATTCTGTTAATCAAAATGGTTGTTTTGTTGCTTTTAGTCCATATGTTCTTGATATTTACATTTTTACAATGATTAATTCACTGGAATCAGCAGTAATTACCATCTCAACTATTCAAATGTAATTCATGCCTTATTACTTATATAGATACATACATTTTGAGTTATAAGACACTGTAGGCTATAAACAGGACTCCTTCTTTCTGTATCCAAGGCAGTTTGATTGACAAGCTTAAGCCTGACTGGCATGCCATTGTTTGATTAGCTGTCAGAAATATTGTGAATTAACGCAGCTCTCTGTTTGGCTCTTGAATGTTATTGAGATAAGAAAAAAAAAAACAACAGGATTCTCCTCAAGCAAACCCCTTTAACCTCTTTTCTCTGTGCCTCTGCCTGCGGGTGAGTCAGCCTTCTGGAGAAAGGGTTGTCTCTGTTGCTATGGTTACAAGTTTTCGATCTCCGTATTACTTTTCAGCAGCCTTGCAGTGTCTTTTGCTCCATTTAACATCAGTTGCAGTACATGCAGTCATGTCTTTCACAAGTCATCCATCCATCCATCCAATTTATTTTTTTACAAATAGTGACACACATTGACCTTGGACTTCAATTAATATTTCAGAAAAAAAAAACAAAAAAAAACTTCTGCTTATGTTTAAAAAAAAAAATAGGACATGCTTTATTTATTTATTTATTTATGAACGTATTTATTTATTTTAAGTTTATTTATTTACTTTTAAGTTTATTTATTTATTTTTTAAATTTATTTATTGTTCTTTTTTAATTTATCTGTTTATTTTTTAATTTATTTATATTTTAAATGTATTTATTTTTAAATTATTTTTAAATGTATCTATTTTGTAATGTATTTATTTTTAAATTGATTGATTTTTGTATTTATCTATGTATTTTTGAATTTATCTTTTTATTATTATCTATCTATCATGAAAATGATGTCACATTGCAAAAAATCTTAATGAGATTCATTTTCATTATGCAAAATACTGTATAATAACTTGTTTCTTTTTATTTTTTTTTGGAGGGTAATATATGACAGCAGTGTGTTCTTGCCAGGTTTCTGGAACTTGACACCACACTAATATGCTGGTTTTATAACACAGACTGTTTTATATTTTAGTCTGTATTTCAGTTTTTTGTCTCATGTTGTGCTGTGTTGTCTTTACTGTTAATGCTCTTATCTCTGCTGTGCCATATGCAGTGCTTTAGGTCAGACTCTCCCACACACACACACACACACACACACACAAACACACAGACACACACACACTTCAGGCTAGCTGTATCTTTCTCTGTCTCCCTCTGCGTCTGCCTCTGTCTTTCCTTCCTCCATATTTGACTGCATCCTGCTTCCAAAAGTGGACCATAATGACCTATTTTTTTGGATTAGTCAAAGTCAGCATTTAGGAGGTACTATGTTAGGTTGCCAATCACAGACTCATATTTCTATTTCATTAAGGTAAGAAATGCATTAGGTAAGGGTTCATTAGCTTAGACATTTCCTATGAGGATTACTTCCTGAAGAAACAAACCTATATTAAATTGATGTCATGGAAAAATAGATTTTCCTTGCTGCTTTTCCAACTAAACAGACATGGCTTTATAATATATAATATTATTATTTACTGATGTTATTTGTAAAAATGCCTTCAGTTATGGGTCATTTTCCATCAGTTGCATCTTTACATGTATTTGATGTAGATTTTGTCAGTTTTCTGAATGTCACACTTCAACCAGGATGTACTTTTGATGCAACTATGGTTGTACTTTGTTCAGTCATGTTTCAGTTGTATGATTTTCACAATGCGGAAAACGCAGATGGAATCGTGGAATCCAATCACGTAAATGGAATTTACTGTATTATGCGGAATGTCATGGAATTTGCCAAATTGTAGACGAATAAATCAAAAGTAGGTCATTACACTTAAATGAAAATGCGATATGGACTCGTGTCTGTGCATAATAAGCTGCAAAAATACTATTTAAATATGAATCCTGCGTGTTCTGCGTGTCTCTGTGTGAATGAATGGTGCAGATGTGCGGTTTCATTTACTACACACATACTGAAGCATGACACTCGCCAAGTTTTCAGCCTCTGCAGTATCAATATATGAACATATGAACATAATCTCAAGAATTGCTCTGAGAGTCACTTCATGAGGATTCTCTTGAGAAAAAAAAAATATTGTCATATAAATACAGAAACCTAAAGGTCTTCACAGCAACCCATCAAAATAAAAGTTCGGTTTAACTTGAAGAAACTGTGACAGAAATATATTACTTAATTTATTTAGCAGAATAATGTAAATACACAGCACAGTAGTTCTTAAAAGAAAAATAAATATAATAATAATAAATTATTTTGTATAAAAATAAATTAATTGGAGATGATTTTGATCATTAAAATTTAATGAATCCATTAAAATGGAATCCAGAAAGCTAATGGAAAACAGAATGTGGTAAAAAGTAAAACTGAATTTGATAAAAAAATAAATAAAAAATATTTCATATGGCCTTAATTTAATTTTTGTTAAATTTTGTTTAATAAATTGCTGTTAAATATTGTAAGTTTCATGATTCCAATTAATTAGACAAGCTTTTTGATTAATACAATTTTATTTAACCATTAAAACAGTCTAGTCTTGAGAAATTAAAACATGATTTGGGAAAAAATAAAACCGATTTCTTAGGGTACTATTATTATAAACATGATGTCTGTCGCACGAATGGCGCAAGATTAGTTACATTCAGAAGTTTATACTGGGGTTAAGTGTTTGTTCAACCCTGTGAGCAATGAGATATACTGTAGATATGATGGCGTTTCAATACAGGAAAACAGGATTTGTTGTTTTTGTTGCATACATGAGCAAATAATCCCAAAAAGAGTAATGGAGAAATCTCTGTGCCCTCAAAGGTCATCTTTAGATGATGGGTAATGCAAATGTCCCCTCGCTCTGTTATCTTTTCTTTACTTTGCGTTTGTGTGCATTGTCACTGGCTCACGGTGGAATGAATCAGAGAGGTTTGTGAGAGTGTGTCATTGCTGGTATTTCTCAGAGCCATGACTGCTGCCTATTTTTGGGCCATTCGATACTCAGGTAATTACACGATGACATGCCTCAGAGAGCAGTAACTAGGCAACAGTGTAGCCACGGTGACAGGAGACGGCTGAGGATCAGGAAGAACTGAAAAGCTTGATGGTAGGGAGGCTGATTGTGACCTCTGAGAGGAAGAGAGAGAGAGAGATTTGTCTGCAGACAGATGTTTTTTTCAAACATTTTGCACTGTTTTTAGTTTCTATTTCAAAGCATTGCTGTTTCTTTGAACTTGCTATTCCTCACAGAATCCTGAAAAGTATACTTGTTTTCAGTATTGATCAACATATTATTGCAACAGTAAATCAACATATTAGAATGATTTCTCAATCATATGACTGAAGATTGGCGTAATGGTTGCTGAAAATTAATTTTTGCCATCACATGAATATGTTACATTTTAAGATAGAAAAATAAAAAAAGTTATTTTAAGTTTTAATTATATTTCACAATATTGCTGGTTTAACTGCATTGTGTATAAAATAAATGCAGTGTTGGTGAAAATAAAGTACTTCTTAAAAAAAAAAAAAAAAAAAAATTCTTACCCCAAACTTTTGAAGAGTGTAGTTCATATATATTGTGGCATGCTGTCACCCTAATAAAAATGAATTTCTTTCATTTCATTTCTTTCATTTTCTTTGTATTTGTGTGTGTATGTGTGTGTGTGTGTGTGTGTGTGTGTGTGTTTGTTAGTAGCTTGTAGTGCTCCTTTGTAGCTTGAGGTCCTGAAGCTTTATTATCTTGCATCTTTTTATCTTTTTAACTACAAGTAGCTTAACTATTGCTTACCTATAGCTATAAACCATAAGTAGCTAACTTGGCAAGCTACAGTTCAAAAGAGACTTCCACAACATTTGTGAAGTAATGCTGCACTCTAAGTATTAAAATTAAAGGGATAGTTCACTCAAAAATGAAAATTCTTAAAAGTCTTAATTTCCCTTTAAGTTTGGTATTGTACTATTGTACTGCAGTGATTTTTGTTGGCCAACCCGGAAGTTGGCAAAACCCTGGTTTGCTTAAGAAAAACCCAATAGGACCATTTGGATTATTGTAGAAAATAAGCTCTGTGACCAGCAAAATTTATGATACTTGTTCATCATGATAACCCTCACAAATCAACACAACTTTTATAAATATTCAAAGCCTAAATACAACTGGCAGAAGTAAAAACCTAAATGTAGGCTAAAAACAAACTACACCGCTATTAAGCTTCCAACATCTCTTTCAGTCGTTTTATCTGAAAGTTAGAATAGTTTGCAGGCGTGTGATTATAAAGACAGGGAGGCTGTGAAAGCAGACTAATGAGTAGATGAGTTTACCTATTCAGTGTGATGATGATTAATGTCCCCGGGCTGACAACCTGTGTAGTCCCATTTAGCCACTTACTAGTAATAGCCTTTTCAAGACAAGTAAAAGCTTTAAAAAGCATGCTACTGGTGTATTTTATGTCTTAATATAAAACATGAAAGTACCCTGAGCTTGTGTTTACCACAGACCTTATTTCAGGGCATTTCCGGACCAAAAACCACAATCAAAAAATCAGTTCAGAACAATGGAAACAAAGAGCTAATATGTTAACTAATT
>JAUZSZ010000104.1:8302846-8313363 GCA_034780575.1 Labeobarbus marequensis | reverse complement strand
AACACAGTCTCCATGACATGGCGCCGGCGGCAGCAACAATACAACAACGATAATAACAGTTCCGCCTTCTTTCATTGAGTATATATTTGGGTGGTGTTTTGCAAATCTTTCCACACAGTGACCTAGACATGTGGGAGCATGTTTGAATGAGCCGGTTTTGGAGGGTGTGGTCGAGTCTTAAATTTGATAAAGAATATTTCTTTGGTTTTGAGACTTTAGTCTTTGGAACTTCAGGGATCTCATCTATGCACAAACAGCTTGTAACACTCCAAAAGAGAAAGGGAAACTTGAAATCGCATATGACCCCTTTAAGTAAAGTATTTGTAAATAAAATACTCCACATTTCAGTCGTAGTAGGAGGAATCGGTGGGGAAATATGTAATGAAAAAAAATTTATGATGTAGCAAACTTTTACTGGTCTTACTGGGGTTGGTTTGAAATTTAACCTGGACATGTTTCGTGAGATTCACCAAAGCAGATTGTGTTTTGTACCAGTCGGAAGGTGTGTATGTTTTGTTTTTTACCTTAAGCAGTTAATATAGCCATTTTGAAGGATCTTGAACACTGAAAGATGTTATCCATCTGCATTTGTGTGTGTGTGTGTGTGATTGAATGCGTGTGACTGCACACCAATAATCATTATCTAGAAAACTGACAACTGAAACTGAAAAGTGTTTCTGCCCAAAGGAACTGAGCAGTTGCAGAGATTAATTTGATAGCTCACCTTACACGTGTTTATTAACACATGGCTATGCCTGCATAGGAAAACTTCTGTCTCAAAGCTGTGAAGAG
Source organism: Labeobarbus marequensis (assembly GCA_034780575.1). Taxonomy (NCBI): domain Eukaryota; kingdom Metazoa; phylum Chordata; class Actinopteri; order Cypriniformes; family Cyprinidae; genus Labeobarbus; species Labeobarbus marequensis. Next base: position 8,312,571 of record JAUZSZ010000104.1, on the reverse strand, counting down.
TTCATTAAGTTCCTTTCAAACTGTTGTAGATCAAGGAGGTTTGCAGTACATTCTGCATCATAGCAGCACAAGCATATTTTGTGCGTATGGCATTAGACATTACCATCGGATTACTTGTGCCGTCATGCATTCATTACCCTCATGTCGTTTCTGTATGACTTCTTTCTTTTGTAGAACATAAAAGGAGATGGTTAGTAAAATATCCAAGTTGCTTTTTTGTCAATACAGTGAATGGTGCTTGAAGATTCTTTTTGAACAATCTCTTTTTGTATTCAACAGAGGGGGAAAAAAGTCATAGTGGTTTGAAAATACATGAATGTGAGTGCATTATATTTCTGGGTTAACTAAATGAGACATATCATGTTTTGCATAAACCTTCAAAAAGTGAAACCAGTATCTGTATTATAAGCAGCAAAAGTCAGCATCCCTGTCCTGTCCCTCTCCATGTTATTTTGCATTCATTTATCAACTCTATGATCTGCTCATTCATTTAACACGGGCCTTGGGGGCGGTGCAAGGACCTTGAGACTTACAATGCATTTAATTACAGAACCCCTATGATACTCAGCTCCTTAATTGATTCAGGCTTCCTTTGTGCACTTCCGAACAGTGAGAGACACAAACATAATAAACGAAAGCTATGTGCACAACACAAGATTCAGTCTCGGCTAGATCTGTACACGTTGTTGTGTAATATCTAATTTCTTTTTGCAGTACAGCATGTAACAATACAGTATCACAGTCATTGCTTTCTCCAGTAAAGGGACAGTGTACCTGAAAATAAATTGTCACCATTTACTTAAAATGTAAAATATGCATCTTTATTTTCAATAATTGCAAGGATCACATACCTGTAATATATGCACAGTGCTGAAGAAGGCATTCCAGAATCACATCCAACTTCTTAAAGGGATTGTTCACCCAAAAATGAAAATTATTGTTGAAAAATAATTGAAATAAATGAAAAATTCTGTTATTCACCCTGTTGTTCCAGACCCGTAAGACCTTTGTTCATCTTTGGAACACAAATTAAGATATTTTTGATGAAATCCGAGAGCTTTCTGACCCTGCAGACAGCAATGCAACTGATACGTTCAAGGCCCAGAAAGGTAAGGACATCATTAAAATAGTCCATGTGACATCAGTGGTTCAACCTTAATATTACAAATCTATGAAAATACGTTTTTGTGTACAAAGAAAACAAAATTAACTTTATTTCTTCTCTTCTGCAATTTTTTTTTTCAATTCACATTCACAACAGTACCACGATGTATGCATGTGGTGCTGCTGATGCAGGAGCTGCTGTTCTGATGAAGAACCCAGATGCGCTGTGCCTTGTTTACAAGTAGAGGAATGCAGTTGGTTAAAGTTCTCTTAGGAAATGATACTACTCAGAAAATGCTTTTGAAGAAATTGTTTCAACGTGTTACTCTCTAAGAAAAACACCAAGGAAGCTAGAGTAGCATTAAAAGACCAACCAACTAACTCACCTTCATTTATTCCATATCCAAAAGTATCTATTCATCTTTAAAACTCAATTGAAAACTTTAATGAAACCTGAGAAACTCTGTTCCTCAACTGAAAGTCCAAGTAACCTATACTTGATAACCTATACTATGACATTTTAAAACATTAAGTATGCTTTGGCTTCCATTTGCCATATTTGTTGTGGTCTGTGTACGTGTGTTGATCAGTGTTTATGTGAGAATAAAAGCCTGATTTTTTTTATTTTAAATTATACATCATAAAAAGTGATCATGTCTCTTCAGAAGATTTGAATTAAAGCACTCACCTTTAAGGTATAATCTCTTTTTGTACTTTTTGAAGTGTCAACGTTTGGACTTTCAGTGGAGAGACAGAAACCTCCCAGGTTTCATTAAAAATATCTTCATTTATGTGTTGAAGATGAAGAAAAGTCTTATGGGTTTGGGAATAACATGAGGGCGAGTAAATGATGACAGAATTTAGATTTTTTGCACAAACTATGCCTTTAAGAGAATTTCATTTTTGGTGAGCTATCCCTTTAAGGAAAACAGATCAGTGCCTTTGCTGTGGTCTAGTAAGTTGTTACACTCTAAAAAAAAATGCTGGGTGAAATATGGACAAACCCAGCAACTGGGTTGTTTTAACCCAAACTTCTGGGTAGTAACCCAACCACTGGGTCAAAACAACCCAATAGCTGGGTTTGTCCATATTTTACAGCATTTTTGAGGGTGTAGAGATGCTTGGCCCTATTTCATTATCTTTGGGCAGAAATCAAGCTCTAGGCAGAGATTGCCTGCGGGTGAAGTCATCTCATTCGCTTAATATGTCTGACTAACATTTATTCCACTATTGTCCCAACCACACAGTCCACAGTACTACAGAATCATTGGTTCTGTTTGACAAATGACACAACAGCTATATATGTACCCTTAGGGTGTTCTGTCAGGTCTTATGGGTTACTCTGTTGCTATGACGATGGGAGGTGAAACTGAGGTCATCTGAAAAAAAAAAATAAAAAAATGAATGCACCAAATTAATAGTTGCTCGAATGAGGGGTGTTTCTTGGGATCATTACATTGATTTCCCATATTAAAGTTTGACAGAGAACGAGCAACTGGTGACAGATGGGTAAGGGGGAACGGCCCTCCCACTTCCCAGCACATCACGTGTTTGGTGTCAGGCAGTGAAATAGCTGGCCCTCTAGAGAATGTTTGTTTGAAGGGGGCTGATTGAGCTGTTATATCATTAGATTTTACTGCCCACTGGACACGGGATTACATTGCCATAACTTATTGATTGGCTGACAGCAAGACCAAACCCTTGCTATGATGATAAGTCCATAAACACCATCAAAATGAAGATGAGCTCTACAGGTGCTACTCATCGTCTTGATTTTAATGCAGACGCCGTCCTCAATTTTCACCCCGGCTCGTCTCACAATTCATAGTTTAGATCTCTTGATGAGTGTGCTGAAAGTTTTGTGCGAGAACACTGAAAACGTTCTAGAAGACGAACAGTCAATTTTCCACAGAGTAGATGAGATTCTAGCCTTAGGGAGACACTAAAAATTGGGAAAACAGGGGAACACTAACTTGTTCTGTTATTTTTTTTTTTGTCACAAGTGATGCATAACTAAAATATATTTACAGAAGGGATGTTCCTTTTAGGAAATGTCTATGTGTTCCTGTATGTTGGGCCTTTTTATGCCTTCTCTGTCCATGAAGTATTGCGATGGGAGGGGGTGAGTTCTGTTCAGATCGGCGACAGATGATCAGTCTTGGCACTGTTAATCCTCATTATTTTCCATGTGAATCTTTGATTTCCTCTTGCTCTGCCAGCTGATTTTCTCTAATGAGTGATAAGCACTTCCTCTAAAATCTTTAACCCGGGGAATGGTTCATCAGTAATATAATCTGGCCATTATGAGAGCTGTGCTGACAATAGCAAGTGCAACAACATTCAAACAAACATCTTTTTTGTGTCTTCCCTAACTGCATTTAGGGTCACAGGGTACAATGGGGCTAAAGGCCTCCTGGGTTTCTTTTGGTTTTATTTTTCGATGAAAAGAAAAGAAATGGCGACAAAATCACCACAGCACTGTCCTCAACACATGTTTTTCTTTATGCAATGTGAAACGAATTTGATCTATATAATAATTGTAAAGCTGCAGATTGTAATTTATGAGAAACAGATATAGATTAGATATGTACAGATACAGATATATTTGTATTTTAAAGGTGTATTTGTGCGTCTCAAAAACTTTGTAATTTGAGAGGTTATGAAATGTGGTTTGATAAACATACAATATACAGTATATATATATATATATATATATATAAATTGTGTGTGTGTGTTATATTTGCAAATTGCTCTCAATTAAGCTGACACAAATCTGAAAATGTCTTTCTTAAAAAAAAATCCTGCTGACAATTTTGAAAATTTTCTCTTTGTGATTTGTTGGTTTGAAAATTGTAATGTTACATAGGACCTACTATTGAACATACTGTACATCGATTTACTCACCGCCTCATTTTTAGTCACAGGAAAGCAAGCATTCACAGGTGTCTACAGGATAAAGACTGTAGCCCCTGGGGGATTTAGCCTTTTTTGGTATTTTAACCTCATAGCTCCTTTATATTTATTTTTTAAATCAAACTCCCTCGGTCATTTTTTTGTCTACACGGTTTAGGCTGCTCTACATTTTTATAGGATATTTTGCTGGTGAAATCTGTTGAGGTTCATCTTGTGCAACTCGAATAGTCTTGTGCTGCCCTTAGCGCAGTTATCCATTTTGACTAATAATACCCATCTCATCTAAGTTTAAAACAAAACACTAACATTTCTAAATCTATTATAAAGTGATAAATAATGATAACCTTATAACCATAGAAACAGTACACTGTTTGAACTTTTTTAGGATTATCTTTTGACAGAATTCTGACAAAACATTAACAATCACTATTTATCACTTTATTATAACCGATTTTGAGCATGTATATTTTACTGGGGCATTGAATTTATAAATGGGGTGTGAGCCCCCATAACCTGAACTCTTGCTTTATACATACTCATTAATATTAAAGGGTTACCCCACCCCAAAATGAAAATTTTATCATTAATCACTTACCCCCATGTCGTTCTAAACCTGTAAAAGCTTTTTTCGTCTTTGGAACACAATTTAAGATATTTTGGATGAAAACCAGGAGGCTTGTGACTGTCCCATTGACTGCCAAAGAATTAACACTGTCAAGGCCCAGAAAAGTATATAAAAGACATCGCCAAAATAGTCCATCTGCCATCAGAGGTTCAACCGTAATTTTACAAAGCTTTGAGAATACTTTTTGTACAAAAATAAAACAAAATAACGACTTTATTCCATTCGTCTCCATAGCGCCATTCTTGGAGAGTATCCTCTGAACGCAAACCGTGTATGCTGTTCTGTGTCAGCTGCACCACACGGATGTGCTGTTTTCATTCAAATCAAAGCAGATACAAATTGTTGAATAAAGCCATTATTTTTGTTTTCTTTGCATACAAAAAGTATTCTCGTAGCTTCGTAAAATTACAGTTGAACCACTGATGGCAGATGGACGTTTTTGACGATGTCTTTCATACTTTTCTGGGCCTTGACAGTTTTAATTACTTGGAAGTCAGTGGTACAGTCACACGCTTTACAGTTTTCATCCAAAATATCTCAAATTGTGTTCCGAAGACGATAAATAAACATTTTACTTTGTATCTCGTTTTCTCTAGGAGGTGCAATCAAATTTAAGGAAAGGACCATATACATAGTGCTCCAAACTATAGGCTAGAACATGACTGTGATTTGGCGACTTAAAGTGTGTAAAAGGGGAACAAGCACTGATTTACATGCCAGCCTCGCCTCTGTCCTCACGTTCAGTACCCAAATACAGGCAGAAAGGCAGAAGCCAAGCGCGTGGTGATTGTGCACTGCATGCACACTTTGTTTGCTTTGAAATGCAGGATCAAACAGGGCCATGACGCACAAGGTTAGACTGTTAGAGGACAAATATACAGTATCTGTCTCTCTTTCTCTCCCTCTATCTCGTTCACACACACACACACACACACACACACACATACACACACACACTCGCCTAACGTTTCCGCGCTCGCTTTCCAACGTGCTGCTTTGACGCCCAGATGTCTCTCCTGTGCCCGGCTCCTTACACACAGTTACACGCTGCATACTGATAAACTTCAACCTGAAATGGATGAACGAGACATACAAATGTCGTTTCATCTCTGTCACACGCTAATTCTCCTTCACGCAACATGTTGTGTCCTTTTCCTCCCGTCTTTGCGCATTTAAAGGACATTACGCACCACCAAAACAATGCTGTTTAACGCCACAGCGTCTTTAAACGTGCACACTGCGTCGTTTATTCTGCTCGGAGCTTGTAAAACGGATTGCTTTTGACGGGAACGTGACGGGATGTTGAAGATGAGTGGACTGTGAATATGGACAAGAGGAAGGACAAGGGGGTGAACGGCTTTGAAATCTAAACGCGTACGGGGAAATGTGCATTTATTATGGGTGATCTCTCATATTGACACGTCCAGCGAGTGTGTGTGTGTGTGTGTGTGTGTGTGTGTGAGTGCGAGTGCGCGCGAGCGCGTATCCATCGCCTGTATTCTGTAGATCTGTGTTACTGCGCCAGGATGGAGATGACGCAAATGACCCAGCTCCCCAAAAAGTGTTTCAAGACGAACATGGCGGCAACTTAACACAGGACCCAAGATGATGACGATGAACAGCGGAGAAGATCGAAGGCAATCCGCCCAGATAGGGAAAGAGCAGCTCGTTCAGCGTCTCGCCTTCCCTTGAGGAGATACGGGAACAGAGGAGGCATGTTGTCACACAGAAAGCGCTTTTTCTCCGGGGAGCCATGCGGAATAACGGAGATATGACCGCGCGCGGCTTCATCTAGCCCAGAGAGTCGGATACAGCTGCCGGGAGCGCTGTTGAACGGGAAGAAAACATTTCAAATCAATGCATTTTGTGGCAGAGGAGCCGTCGCGGTGGAGTCGGCCAGTGCTGCTCTTTCCTGAAATATGACCAGGGGTGCTTGGACGTGTCGGCAGCAAGATGACGGCTTAAAAATCTGCTTCGCACCCCGAGAGGACGAAAAGCCATTATTCACCGATTCGGAAAGGGCCCAGAGATGGCGACTGTCCCTAGCCTCTCTTTTGTTTATCACCGTTTTGCTCTCTGATCATCTGTGGTTCTGCGCCGAGGCGAAACTGACGAGGACGCGAGACAAACGGCTGGAGCACACGAACCATATACTTTCATCCAGCCATCAGAGAGAGCAGAGTCTTATTTTTATAGGCAATTCTACCAAACCTCTGTGGAGACTTGAAACTTGTCATCCTGACAGCCTCTCCAAAAACTGCTTGACTTTTGACGAGGCGGAAGCCGTGTGCTCGGGCCTCTCCGAGTGGAACCTGAGCGATTTCTATCTTTCTTTTTGTAACTCCTACTCGCTTTTGGATTTGTTTTACGGGTTTACGAGTCCGGACAATTTGACCTGTAGCCTGGACATGGCTGATGCGTCGGGATGCAGCCAGTGCGTTCAGGCTTACCAACGCTACGACCGACGAGCTCAGGAGAAATACCGAGAGTTTGAGCTTTTGGTTCAGAAATATGAAACGGATGTATATTCGGTGCGGACGTGTATGGAAGAGTGCACGGTAGGCGCACGCTGCCTTTCCCTTTGGTGTTGGTTTGTTTGTTGACGGCTTCTAACAGAAGCTCGTCATGTATGCTGTCATCGCATTTCTTTCACGTTAAGCGTATGAAAAAAAAGCTCTCACATGTGTACGGTCCGCTGTTTTGTCATCTACGCGCGAGAACGCGCGCGGATACACGGTGCGCGCGCCTTTGTGGATTAACGGGAGGTGGATTTCTTTTGGCACCTTGAATGCACAAGTTTGGGGTAGATGGAAAGGAGCTTATTGGAACGTCCAGCAATATGTCTTTACTGTGTGGTGCGTTCAGGTGATTCCTCCCTCAGATGTATTATGCAAATCCACTAAAGCCTACTAATGGATGATCCATGACAGAAATAAAAAAATGATGGGCAAGCTACACAAAAATGTAGCTAGCAGAAAACATCTAAACTAAACTCAAAGCTACCACTATAGCTAGAAATTTCAGCATTTTTGTAAATATTCAATATTTTAAAAAAGTCAGATATAATTTGGTTAATTACATTTTATTATATATTATAGCTATATTTTAAAAAAAAAATCCTAAAATTGAATTACTGTATTGCTAGTTATTGTGAGTGTGCTCACGTGACAGCACTAGTTGAAACAGGCAAATGTGGGAATACCTTGGTATGGTATCAGATAGTATTTCTGTGGTATTTCTGACATCACTATATATAATAACAGCCTTATTCACATGCATTATCATGCAAATACCATGGTATTTAAAACAATAACATGGTAACATGGTAAATAACATGTCCATGATAATGTAGTGGTTCTTTTTAGTACCTTAAGTGTTTTGTGTGCTGGTCTCTGCTAACTTAGAGTAGAATCGGGGGGCTGGTTTCGGGCTCTTTTCAGCTAGCCAGGAAAAAAGACCAGCTTAAACCAGCAAACCATTTTAGGTTTGTTTAAGGTGTTTTTATCCACAGGGGTTCCTCTCAAAGATGGTAATTACCTCAGTATGGAAGGATGAAGCTGAGGGCATGTCCTCTCATTTGAATCAGTCTGAGATTTATGGTCCTAGGTGTCCTGCGATCTAGGAAGAGAAAAACAAAGATTGTGTGTGTGTGAGAGAGCGAGAGAGAGGTGGCGCAGTGCTTTATGGAATTTCAATAACGTTAATAGTGCAGCAGTGATTTTTCTGCGTAATCCCCGAAAGGCTATTCTGTTCCAGTCATTGTTCAGGTGTTTTTTTTTCCCTCTTCCTCTTCAGTCATGGTGATGAATAACGTTGCTGTTGCACATGCATGAAATAGGGCTGTTGCTTTTAGCCTGTACCTCAATAGAGCATTAGAGTACCGAGCAGCTGCAGCCGCCACAGCACAGAACAGCATATGAAACATGCCATTCCCAAATGATTAGCTATATCAGATTTTTGAGTTCATATTTCCTATGTTGTGGGATGAGAAAACAAGGGCAAAATGTCCTGCCAAACTGACTGCAGGACACTTTGTAAAGTACATTACCCATTACAGTGTTTCAGTGAGTGTGCAACAGATTGTTGCATCTAACTCTTTTGGGTTTTTTTCATTCTCTCTCTATATTCTCTCTTGCTTCCTTTATGTATTTGTTTGCTTTTGTTCAGGTTTACATTTGAGCATGATTTGACCCCTGTCCATGGTGTTGAAACAAGTACAAAATACATTGCAGTGTTTGCTGAATAAGACACATAACCACACCGGAAAATGCAAATCCGTATTGCTACTTATATTCTCCTTAGTAACAGTCTAAAATATTTCATTAAAAGCTCTATTCACATCTAGGTGTTGCGAAGCTCTATAACATTTTTAAACTTATTTTTAATGACTTAGCATTGAAGAATCAGTATTGTTCTGATCAATACATTTTGCTGTTTTGAATGCTACAACAAATAGTCAATTTCAGTAATTTACTGCATTTTAAAGAAGGTGCTTCTGTTTAAGCAACAAACGGAGCTGTGTGATATTGTAAATGTATTCATGGCTAAAGAGTGTTTTTATGCACCCTGAAAAATGTAAATTTGATGAAACATTACTCATTCTCAGGCCATCCAAGATGTAGATGAGTTTGTTTTTTCATCTGAACAAGTTTTGAGAAATTTAGCATTACATCACTTGCTCACTAGTGGAACCTCTCCAGTGAATGGGTGCCGTCAGAATGAGAGTCCAAACAGCTGATAAAAACATCACAAAAAAATGTATCATGATTTTGTGTTTTGATCATAAGTGACGGTTTAAAGGTAAAATGCTGTACTTATGAATGTGTTTATTACAAACACACTGCTTTTCACTCCACAAAACATTCAGTTATGGCCTGGAATCCTAAGCAAAACTGTTCAGATGAAGACATTAACTCATCTACATCTTAAATGGCCTGGAGATGAGTAAATTTACAGTTAATTTTTATTTTATTTTTTCCCCTTTAATAAATAATTATATTGTTTTGCATGTTTAGTGTTTTTTTTTTTTTTATTATAATCGTAAAGGTTTAATTTACAAATAAAACTGAAGCATTAATATGTA
>JAUZSZ010000104.1:8287293-8302746 GCA_034780575.1 Labeobarbus marequensis | reverse complement strand
TTTAGAGCCTCTTCCTCTAGACAGCGTTGAGATGTCTGATTACAGTCCGGCTCCAGAGACTGGCGTGGTGTTTCAGATCCGTTCTCCAGACAGGAACATCTACACACGAGTCAACATCAGCTACATGGAGGGCCGCCAGCCACGCTACATGCTGTATAAAGGTACTGTGTGTTATGTGTGTGTTACGAGTGTGTTTCTGTGTGTTATGCATGTGTGTGTGTGTGTGTTACACATGTTTCTTCATGTTATGCGTCTGTTATGCGTGTTTCTGCGCGTTAAGCATATGTGTTTGTGTGTTTTTCTGCATGTTACCTGTGTGTTACGCATGTATGTTTGTGTGTTAGTGTGTGTTAGCATGTGTTTCTGTGTGTGTTTCTGCGTGTTACATGTGTTATGCGTGTTTCTGCGTGTTACACGTGTCTGTGTGTGTGTGTGTGTGTGTTATATGTGTGTGTGTTATGTGTTACGCATGTTACATGTACGTGTTAGCATGTGTTTTTGTCTGTTTCTATGTGTTACGTTTGTATGTTTCTGTGTGTTGTGTGTGTGTGTGTGTGTGTGTGTGTTTCTGCGTGCTACATGTATGTGTTTCTGTGTGATACATGTGTGTTTTGCATTTGTATTACGTGCATGTTTCTGTGTGTTAAGTGTGTGTTCCTGTTTGCTATGCGTGTGTTTCTGTGTTATGCATGTTTCTGTGCATTAAGCATGTGTATTACGTGTGTGTTTCTGTTTGTTACATGTGTTTCTGTGTGTTACACTCATGTTTTGTGCATTACATATGTGTGTTTCTGTGTGTTACGTGTGTTTCCATGTGTTACACTTATGTTTTGGGCATTATGTATGTGTATTTATGCATGTTACATGTGTTTCTGTGTGTTACACTTGTGTTATGTGTTACGTATGTGTGTTTCTGCATGTTAGGTGTATTTCTGTGTTACACATGTGTTTTGTGCATTACGTATGTGTTTCTGTGTGTTACACTTGTGTTATGTGTTATGTATGTGTGTTTCTGCATGTTAGGTGTATTTCTGTGTTACACTTATGTGTTTTGTGCATTACGTATGTGTTTCTGTGTGTTACACTTGTGTTTTGTGTTGCGTATTTGTGTTTCTGCATGTTTCGTGCATTTCTGTGTTACATTTATGTGTTTTGCAAATTACATATGTGTGTTTCTGCATGTTACATGTGTTTCTGTGTGTTACACGTGTTTTGCGTGTTACATATGTGTTTCTGCATGTTACATGTGTTTCTGTGTGTTACACTTATGTGTTTTGCGAATTACGAATGTGTTTCTGTGTGTTATACGTCTTTCGCATTTGTGATGCGAGTTACATGTGTTATGAATATTTCTGCATGTTATGCGTGTTTCACGTTTGTATTACGCATGTGTTTCTGTGTGTGTTATATGTGTGTGTGTTTGTGTTTGTGTTACGCATGTGTGTGTGTGTGTGTGTGTGTGTGTGTGTGTGTGTGTGTGTGTGTGTGTGTGTGTGTGTGTGTTCATCATGGCTGAACTCAGACTCTCTCTGTCTCTGCAGATTTCCTCAAAGGGAACACAGTGTTCAAGCACTGGCTGTCGGGCACCTGTTACACCAACATCAGCTTCCAGCTGATCTCAGAGGCCACAATCAACAGGAGCACGCTAGTGAGCTGCAGCGACGTTACCCACGAGCCCCTGCGCCACCGCACCGGTATGACTCATTCAGGCTCTTCTGTCAGCCATCATATGATCATAAGCTCTAAATTCACCTTTAAATGACCTTTAATTAGCACTGGAATAACTGAATGAGGTTAGAGCTGGAGCTGGCAGTGCACAAACCTCGTTAATTATTGATGAAAACCCTCCAGATTCACTAATTAATGAAACCTGTCAGTGCATTTTACACTGAAATCAAAGGGAATGTTAAGAATTTTTACTTTGCATCAAGAAAATCCTGTTTTTTAGGATCGCTTATGTTTTTATCAATTATTTTAATGACAGTTAAAAACATTTTACTCACAAATTCTCATTACTGTAATGTGAAAGAATAAAAAACATTTAAAGTAATTAATTATGTCATAATAATTAAATAAAAATTTAAATTAATATTTTATGTTATGGTTATATTTCTTATTTTGATTTAAGCTGATTTTAATAAATTAATAAATAAATAATTAATAAATATTAATAATCAAGCAATTAAATAAATTTAGATTTCCATTATTTTCAACAGTTAATTACAAAAAAATTCAAAAGTAAATTGTGCTTAATTGTGATTAAAAAAAATATTTTATTTAAATGAGTATTTTATGTCATGTAGTAGATTTTGTACAACTTTTGATTTAAGCTGAGTTTAAAAAATAGTAATGAATTAAATTATATTAGCACCACTGTTAAGTAAAATGTGCATGTCATAAAAATAATATTCTGAAAACATTTATGAAAATATAATTTCACTTTTTTTTTATATAATTAAAATAATTTATTTTGATTATTTTCTATTTTTTTAATCAAACTATTTTTGGTTAAATATGATAACTGGTGTTTATTCTGTGCTAATTTCTCATGTCCAGTCCCGAATCCTCCTCTCAACGTCTCGCTGAAAATCATCCGCCTCAGCAGCCGAAGAGCGTCTGGATCTGCCGTTCTGAAGGCATCCCATAATGCATCAGTCCTCCGGCAGTCACGTGACCTCTCTGCGGCCACAGAACAGGAAGAGGAAGTGAACACTGAGGAAATGAGCGTCACTCAGACACCGCTGAATGATTCTGTCACTGTCTTCAGCAGCACAGCTGAACCCAACAGCACTGAGCCGCTGTGGGCAGAGCCAACAGAAAGCCCCACCCCCACAGAAGAAGAAGAGGAGGAGTTTGTGAATGCTCTGGTGCCTGAATATGAGGACTCTAATGAGCCGGGGTCAGCGATGGACGTGACCTTTGACCCCAGTGTGATGCCCACTTCACTGCTGCCCGTTCTGATGGAGCTGCGCTGGTTACCGCCTCAGCCGCACACTGCCTTCGATGGATTCAACGTCTACATCTACCACGACGGTGAGAAATAATACTGATGTTTGCGGAAACGCTTTATATTTCTGTGTTCATTTCCTTGTTGTTTGATGAGGAAACTCCAATGAAACAGCCAGTGTTGATGTGAAATGGTCAGTAATAATTAAGAAATTAAAGAAAATATTTATTAAAACAATAATAAATGAATTAAATAGGGAGTAATCATTAATAAATCAAAATAAAATGTTTAAATTAATAAATAAAAATTATATATCAGTTAAAATGCAGCAATAATTAAAACATTGAAATAAGACAGTTATAAATGAATTAATAAATAAAAATAATAAATAAAGGAACATACGCAGCAATGATTAATAAAAAAAATAATAATTATAAGTAAATTAATTAATACATTTAACTAAGCAGTAATCATTAATAAATAAAATGAGACAATTATTAACAAATTAATAAATAAATTAATAAATAAATAAAAATAGGCTGTAATAATTAATAAATCAAATTAAAACAGTTAATAAACAAATAATAAATTAATTAAAATGACAGTAATGATTAATAAATAAAAATAAAATGTCATAAATTATAAATAATAAATTATTTAAAATAATTAATAGGCAGTAATAATTAACACATCAATTAAACTGTTACAAATAACCTTACAAGTAAAAATAACGAGTGTATTTCAAAAAGGCACCAAATGAAACTTAAATTGAATTAGTTAATTAATAAAATTAATGTACAATATATATAAAATCCATATATATTATATATATATATATATTAAATACAAACTGTTTTAAATAATAAATAAATTAAAATAGGCTGTAATATTTAACAAATCAAAATAAAACCGTTTCAAAGATGTCAAAATTCACATTTCCAAAAGATGCTAATAAATAATGAATAAACTCCACCAATAAACTCCAAACTCCACCAAAACAGTCACTGTTGATGTAAAAGAAGCAGTAATAATTAAGAAATCAAACATTTATAAATAAATAGATATTAAACTCTTCTGTTCTTGTCCTTGTTATTTGAGCAGGAAACTCCACCGAAACAATCACCGTTGATGTAAAATAGGAACTAATAATTAATAAATAACAAATGTGTAAATAAATTAATAAATAAAAATAGGTATCAAACCCTTTGTGAATTAATTTCTGTGTTCTCATCCTTGTTCTTTGACCAGAAAACTACACCAAAACAGTCACTGATGATGTAAAATAGGCAAATATATAAATCAAAATATTATAAATAAAACAAAACAAAAAAATAAAAAAACTGTTTTAAAATTAATATCTCTGTTCTTGTCCTTGTCGTTTGAGCAGGAAACTCCACTGAAACAGGCAATAATAATTAATAAATCAAACATTTATAAAGAAAATAATCAATAAACTAGGTATTAAAGCCTTTGTGAATTAATTTCTGTGTTCTTGTCCTTGTCGTTTGATCAGGAAACTCCACTGAGACGGCGACGGTCGATGAGGACACTCATGAGTTTTTCACAGAGCTCTCTGAAGCAGGAATATATGGCGTTCATGTCACAACGCTCAGTTCATCTGGAGACTGTGAGGCCCGTGAAAGTTCAGCCCACACCGGATTCACCTTCTACCTCAGTAAGAGCCAAACCTCAGGTGTAGGGCCGTCAAAATGGCAGAAAAATCTCATTTAAAGGGCATAATGTAAGTTAGGGTGAAAAAAGCTTTTAGCTTCTCTCCTGAGGCCACAAGAGGGCACATCGAGCAAAATATTACTAATGCACGCTTATTTCAAAGCAATAAAGTAACAGGACCATCTTTTGAAAAAAGTGCATAATGTTTAACCCTTGTGCAACCTTATGGACATTTTTGACCAATTTAGTTTTTTTTTGTTTTTTTGATAATTTTGCCTGTGTTAATGCTAACTGCGTAAATTTGGGCTCAGGTGTGTATTTTTATTGGAATTTTAGTATTCCATACTCATTTCCTTTTATAAATCTATTTTACACGAGATACAAAAAATAGTTCCTCTCAGCGCCTTTTGGACAAAAATGTCCCCATTGAAACCCATTAAAACTGCTATTTTTAATCACAGTGCTGTTTAACTCTAAAACGATGCTAGTTTTGTTAATAGTCTTTCATTCTGTTGGCAAGGCTTCAAAAATAATTTTTTTTTACTATTTTTTACCAGATGGTGCCATTTTTTCAGGTTTGGTCTATAAAGGGTCTATAAAGCAAATACTTGCTTTATTCCTGTTTATTCTGCTTCTGTATATTATAGAGCCAATTAGATAAATAATGCAGCTATAATTGTGTGTGTGTGTTGGTATAGATGTCAGAGTGTGGTATGTATGTGTGTCATAAAAAAATGTGTGTGTGTTCTTGTAATATTTGAGAGAGAGAAACTCTACTGCAAATCACAAACCCAAGCACTGTGTGCACCAGCGGCGGTTTGCTGGCATCTAATGGGGAAAATCTGGTACTGCGCCCAAACTAAATCTTACTGAAAGCTCATTTTTTGAGATATCAACCTCAAATTTGGAACGCAACTTGTTTAGATTAATGACTTTGATTTTTTTGCAGGTTTAGAGTTCAACATTTTTCATAAAATATATAAATATATATAATTTATATCAAATATTGTTCATAAATCATTTTCATAAACTTAAACCTGTATAATTTTTTGGGGGGTTCATTTTTTAAACTTTTTTTGCTTCAACAATAATCTGCCATGGGTCTTCTTTTCAAATGAGACCAAACTTAAGTCTGTGCTCCCAAGCTTCAAATTTTTATGACCGAATTTGACATGAACATTTTTGTCCACTATGGATCTCTGTGTAACTTTTTTTTTTTTTATTTATGCACAAGGGTTAATGAGGTTTTTGACGAGCGAGGAACAGAGATCTGTGTTTTCTCCATCATTAGAACAGCCACATTTGAGGCGTAAATTAATAGCATCACGTTTGCAGGTTATAAAGTTTATTGTATGGGCACTCAGATTCTCTTGTTGTTGATACATTTGGCCAAAATCTCAAAACAGCTATTTAAAACGTACAAAAGTGTATTGACTACAACTAGACAGCAAATGCTAAGACTCTTGTCTACTCTTTAAACACACAAAAACATGCTTTATAGACAGTGTTTCTTGAGTAAAGGAAACTCTGTGCTTATTCAAACATCAGTTGCTTTAACTCCATTTCCACCGCAGAATGAACCGAACACATGGGTGCTTCGTTCCAGAATGAATCGGTTGAGTCAATAATTCAAATGACTCGCTCATAGATTTGTCGCCACCTGCTGGTGGAACGATATAAGGGGTCACATTGTGTAACAATGAAATATTCTTTATCTTATTAGAATGCATTGTATATTATTATAGTGAATAGTCAATAAACCAGCAGAACTGACTAACCCACTATTGTAAACTCAGAAAAAAAGAAAAAAAAAAAACAGCCTACATTATGGTCAAAACACAGTCAATTTAACGTTACCTGAATGGAGCTTATTTAGTTATTTTTCTCATGGTTTTGGAATAAAATGTTTTTGACATGTTTTTGGTAGCTTCACAAACAGCAGATCTGAATCTTAAATAAGTGTTGACAAAAACGTTAATCCAACAGTGAAACTCTTAATATATAAAATGTTCGGCGGAAATGTGTGTTCCTTCAGTGAACAGCAGGAATCGCTCTTCCGCTTCAAAATAAAAGCGCCTCAGAGAAGATGTTTGGTTTTTATATGAACCTCTCTCTCTCTCTCTCTCTCTCTCTCTCTCTCTCGCTCTCTCTCTGTCTCTCGCTCTCTCTCTCTCTCTCTCTCTCTCTCTCTCTCTCTCTCTCATGTCCTATATGTACTTGTTCAGTTTTGTTCAGGTTTACATTTGAGAGTGATTTGGTCCCTGTCCATGGTGCTGAAACAAGCACAAAGTACAGTGTTTGCTGAATAAGATACATAATCACACCTGAAAATGCAGAAGAAAAACAACCCACAATTCTACTCATTTTCTCCCTAGTAACAGTCTAAAATATTTAATCAAAATCTGTATTCACATCTAGGTGTTGCAAAGCTCTAACATTTTTAAACATATTTTTAATGGCTTAACATTAAAGAAGCAGTATATTCTAGTTAATTCAATTTGCTCTGTTTTGAAAGCTACAATGAATAGCCAATTTCAGTAATTTTCTCCATTTTAACGAAGGTATTTATGTTTAAGCAACAAGGGACACTGTGCAATATTGTAAATGTAGTCATGGATAAAGAGTGTTTTTATTCACACTGAAAAATGGAAATTTGATGAAACATTACTCATACTCAACATGAGTTTGTTTCTTCATCTGAACAGATTTTGAGAAATTTAGCATTACATCACTTGCTCATCAGTGGATCCTCTGCAGAGAATGGGTGCCATCAGAATGAGAGTCCAAAGAGCTAATAAAAATATCATAATAATCCACAAATGATCCACAGGACTCCAGTCCATCAATTAACGTCTTGTGACGTGAAAAGCTACATGCTTGTAATAAATGATTTCACCATGAATTGAAGCTGTTGCTATTGGCTTAAATTCGAGTGCAGGAGGGAAATATGCACAGATCAAGCACTTACAAGGAAAAACTGTTCTAATGGTGGATGTTGATGTGAAATGACAACAGAAGATGGGAATGTTTCACTGGAGGAAGGGTTATTATTGATTATGGTCTTGTATTTTGGTCAGAAGTGGTGGTTTAAAGGTAAAATGCCATAATTATGGATGTTTATTACAAACACACAGCTTTTCACTTCACAAAACATTGATTGATGGCCTGGAGTCATGTGAACCTGAAAAAATCTGTTCAGATGAAGAAATAAACTGATCTGCGTCTTGGATGGTCTGGGGATGAGTACATTTTCAACAAATTTAAATTTTTGAATATTCCTTTTTACCTTTAATAAATACTTAAATATATTGTTTTGCATGTTTTTAGATCTTAAAGTTTAATTTAGAAATAAAAACTGAAGCATTTATATGGAATATGCTCTGTACATATCCTGCCATTCATCAACTATTTACACTTCAGATGGTACATAAATCCAATGCATAACCCATATTAATCCATAGATTGTTTAGACACTTCCTAAAATTACTCTTCCATTTCCCAGTCCAAAATCCAAAAGCCTGTAGACAACCTAAGGCAGAAAAGCAACTATCTGGAAGAAATAAATTCATAATCCTCCATCTGTCTAAATGTGTGCGTATGCATGTGTGAGAGGGAGTTAAGGAAAATACATGAAAACGAAGAGAGAGATTTGTTTTGTTACCTCTTCCCTAGTTTTAACCTCAGGCTGCATGGGCCGCCCACAGTCCGTTCACTGACCATCTGATGCATACTGCACACAAAACTGGCAAGCTCTAATCTGATTGGCCAGCTTTAAGCAACATCCGTTTGTGTGTTTTCTTTTTTTTTTTTTTAAACCAGTCCACCTGCAAAAAGTTGTGTTTACAAGGTAACTATACAAGCAGAACTATATGTTCTACTTTGTTTTTGATTATGTTCTTAGACATAAATTCTGATAACTGAGTTTATATATGTTATAGTTTTAATGTGATCTATTTTAGATAATTCTGCCCTTAAACAGGAGGTATAAACAAAACAATCTGTGACTGGTCACTTTATGTGTCAATCAGACTAAGTGGGTGGTTCTTGGCCAGATACGCTGCAGTGTGAACCAGATCTTATGCCTTTAGTCAAACGTCTGGCTACACAAGACTACATCTTCCCAGGAGCGCTTAGTGGAGACATGCTTGTTCTTACAAGGCTTTTTGTCGGTTAGAATGACTCTGATTGACTGATGTTGATTGACAGGTGCTGGTGGATGTGAAGGGGGCCCAGGTGTCTTCCTCTGAACATGACCAGGTTTTTTGTCCAAGGGTCGGTCTCGGGGTCAGCTCTAGAAGAGACTTGAATTCATTAACCATATAAAGCCTGGCATATGAAATAATAGTCTTATTTTTTATTTATTTATTGTTATTTATATTGTTATTATTATTTTCTTGTTTATTTACTGGAACAGTCTAAAAAATTGCATATGTGTTTTTTGTATCATATGTGATACATCAGACTTTCATGGCTAATATAATATGGCAAGAACAAGAAGCTTATACTCAAGGAGGGGGAAAAACACCTCAATTTTATACAGAGACCTAAACTGAGCAAAAACATGGAATTTTGTTGCAGTTGTTGATATTTATTTAATTACGGGGGCAAAAACATGGCCAGATCTGGAAAATCTGAAAATGATGTATGGTTAATCACATTTACTAAGTTGCTTCAGTCCGGTAAATGTTCATCTTGAAATATTGCTAATAATATTCTTACGTCATCAAAGATAGAAGGCATGTAGCAGATTGTGTACAACAGGTTTTCAACAAAGTTTTGTTCATTTTTATAAATGAGAGGCCATAGTGCTTTGCATATCAAGTATTATACAGTGGGCTTTGTAGAGTCATTTCTGCATGGAAGGGAAACTCGTACTGAACAAGCATATATTGAAAGCCCTTTCACTGTTTAAGAAGGAGACATTTGTAATCAACATACTAAATACTTTAGTGATAATTGTTCCACATGGAAGGACTGGAATTGATACCTTGTTTTGCTGGTGTTTTGTCATTGTAAGCTGCATGTTAAGCACAACTCCTCTCCTTTTGTCCTCCTCCTTTTCATCATCTAATCAGTGAGTGGAATGCAGACTGTAGAAAGTGTTGGAAGAATCACGTCGTCCTAATGAAATAAAAATCTGAATCTGTGGAGTTGGCAGCCTTTTAACACAATCTAAATTGCAAATCTATTCTTATGTTCGTGTGACCTTTGCACAAGCACTGCTCTTTGTGTTTGAACTGTGGAATGTCAGTTTAATGACCCCTGCGCTTCTTGAAGTGAAATTATATTTCGGGGGAAAACAATCATATCTCTCTTTGTGTCTTTTCTTCCCTTTTTGAAAACGCCTTTTCCTCTTCTTCTCCCTCTCCCTGTGTGTTTGCTCACCTCCTCACCTTCGTGGCCTGCACATTGTTGCACACAAGTGGGGAGATAATGACATTTTTGGTGAGAGGCTGCCCTCTTGACAGCACGACAGTGTGACTTTGTAAGGGCGCTTTATTCACTACCTAAGCCACTGCAGAAGGAGCAGAATCCGGCCCTCTGCATCCTCTTCCCCGGGGCATTAAATATGTATGGGACTAAAGAGCCATGGACCTGCCGGATCTCTGTTTGCAATGAAAATTAATGAGACGGAAAGACAGCGATTTCCACTGTGCTGCCCCGTGTTCGCATCTGGGAACAGGCACTTTTGGTGCTGTATATCAGTGGTGGTTTACATACAGAGGGCAAGTTCGCATATCCATCATATCATGAACTTGAAGAGATCTTGAAGGTGAAGTGTGTCCTTTCTGTGGCGGTAGCAGCCCTGAATGGAATGGTGAAATTATGATTGTTTTCAAGTTGGTTTTCTGAACTCTCTCCCTTCACCTACCACAATTATATAGTCCCACTTCAAATTTATAGCGCTGGACAGTTTTGCTTTGTGAAGCTGGGTGTGAAGCTGAAATAAACATAGCAAGGTTTTGATTGTGTCACAGTTGTTTATGTTTTTAGGACAATCAACCTACTTGCAGCTGACTCTATTTATTAAAGTGGGATATAAAAAGTCACTGAAAAAAATGGTGTAGGATTTACTTCGAAATGGTTTTCACTCAGAAAATGCTATTAAATTTAATGAATAATAGCAAAGAAACGACAGGTAACACCTGAAATTAAACGTGAAATATTGAAGCAGAAACATAGTAAAATGCTATTTTCTTTGTAAAACATACTCTAATAATCTTTGGTTAATTAACAACTTCAAAAACATTATTAATACAGACCCAGATTATAGACATCTCACAAGCCATCTGTAGCAACATAGGCATATTTTTGTTTAAAATAAACTTTCAAAATTTCATCTTAACATGTTTAAGTCCATCTGCATATGTGAATTTTGCTTATGTGTATGTATGTGAGTATGCACATTAAAACATATATTTCATTACCTAATATAATGTTAATGCAACCACCATAAAACCCTACATAACTGGTTACAAAAAACTAAGAAGAAACATAATTATTCACATGAAAAAGCAAAAAATAAAGTCTTACACAGGGAATTCTGGAACTTGGTATTGCTTAGTATAAAATCTTTACGCATTAATAAGATTACCCAGAGCATGTGATTTTTGCATATGTGTGGTTATACCAAGACATATTTTAGTGTGAAAGTTACTGATGAATCATGATTCGAGACCTTGTTCGTTGCAGTTACATGCAAACAAGTCTTCAGAATGTCTCTTTTTATGTTCCACAGAAGAACAAAAGCTCTGCAAGGAAATGAAGAATTTTCTCTTTTGGATGAACTGTTCCAAACCTGAGCAATTCATCCACAGTCCACATGAGAAATCTCCTCTCCACTGTACAGGCACATTCAAGCATTATTTATTACTATTATGGAAATGTTTCTTAACCTCACCTACCCATACACCAACTCGCCCACCCACACACGCTGAACTCGAAGTAGAGAAAGAAACTGGCAAGTGTGAGTGTTTACTCTCCACAGGTAGAGAATAATTTAGCCGTGGGGATTGTCCACCTGCATCTAGGCACGGAAACCAAGCACATGGCCATAAACACACAGTAACCAGACCTTTCATTTAGCCCTGCCACTGCCAGAGCAGCAGGTACCTCCTTAATCCTTTCCAACTAGACCGGTCTCCAAATCGTTGAAATCAATGCTTCCTGCTCGAGTCCTCTTTAACCTTTCCTGGAAGGGCAGATGGTGAAAGGAGGGCTGGCGGATGAGGCTTCTTTGGCTTAGAGGCTCATATGCCACTCCGTGTCCCTGGAGTTGGCTTATCGTCCTCAGCTCTGGGGCCTTTTTGACACCGCACAGAGGCTCAGAGGAAAGCCAGAGGACAAAGCCAAGGATCACAATCCTATTCTACTGCCGCCGCACGGGCCAGAGATGCACTCGTGGCCCGTAGGGCACTCATGTGATCGTTGTTTTCCCCTGTCTGGAACACTTGTAAAACTACAAGCAATTACTGTCAGCTCTGTGCACACATGGGCGTATTTACCAATGTGTTGTGAATTCCCATTTAGAGACGAGACAGATATGAAATGGAAGATAAATGACGTTGGATGTGGGTAGTGTCTTTCTCTGTTGGAACAGTTGGCCATAAAGAGAAGGCATTCGCTCTTGTTTCATAATGAGGAGCTCAATGAGGAAACAAGTTAAAATATGCGAACTGCGAAGATATTAACCCAGTGGTTCTCAACCTGTTTGACTCCAAGGCCCCTCATTGCCAAAGACAATAACCAAAGGCCAGAATCTAGACACATGTGATATCGGTACTTCTGGTGTAATGACAAAGCCTGGTTGTCAAACTTTATTTAGGCTACACAAATATAATTATAATATTAGGAGTGGCAATATTTAAATAATAGTTTTCACTCACAATTAGCAATTTATGTTCACTATATAACTTTTCCTGACTTGGTCTAGAGATCACACTTTTAAAATTCCATATATAGGTTTTACAAGACAACAAGAAGCCTGGTTCTTAAATCATAATGATGGTTTTGAGAGAATAAATTAAAAAAAGAAAAATGTCAGTTTATGTCTAGATTTTTTTAGCTTATTTACAAGCTGGTTTTGTCTTCTTTAATGATTTTAAGCCATCTTGTGGCCGCCTTGAGGCATCCTGGTTCAGAACTACTGCTTTAAACACTTTCTCACCTTACATTTGGGTTTACTGAAGAGTAAGCCTGCATTTTTTCAATATATCCATAGTTACTCGGAGCGTATAGATTTTTGTGTGAATTTAGGAGGTTGGCTCAGCACTTTTACTGTAATGAACTGAATCCATAGTAGACTTCTGCCAAAAATTCAGGGCTCAACAGGATCAGTGGCCCAGTGTGAGAGAGTTTCAGAATGATTGACAGAACTTGTCCTGTTAGGCCAGAACTTACAGTGATTCTGTGGATGAAATTTAATGCCTGGTAAACTTGGCAATGAACTGGAAGTAGCGGCAGATCTTTTTTTTTTCCATATTTTGACGTACATACGAGTGTAAAGAAATAATGTAAAAGAAAACAAAATGTAGGGTGAGTTTTTTGTTCTTTCCATAAAAAGATCAATGACATGCATTTAGAAAATAGACATAAAATTCCATTTCATGCCTTAAAACTTAAAACTTGTGATCGTCAGTCATTATTTTTCAAGAAAGGTGTTTATGAATTTTACTGATGTATATTTTTTAGCTACAAATATTCTTTGTAAAGAAAGCATTTGAATTAAAATGGTATATTAATAAAATATTTGAAATTATTGAAAAATAAACATTAAATATGTAATAAAATATCTCACTTATAATTTCATAAAAATAAATTTAGGTTTGAGCCAGTGAAAATGTTGACAGGGCATCTGAAGAAATCTGAACTGCTGGTAAGGAGAGAAAATCCTCACTGTTGAGCCAATTTGATAAATATTCAATAATAATATGTTATATTTCAGCAATACTTGTTTTCTAAACCTTTGTTTTTTTCAACACAAGTCACGTGTATGAGCTGTGATTGGCTGGATATGATGTAACACTGCAACAGAACACACAGAGGCACACACGTCTTGCCCCACACACATTAAAGCAAACAAGCAGTAATTGTGTATCTCTGGAGTGCTGTTTCCTGCAGGTCCAGGCCTGGCCCTTTCTTCCAGTCTAAATCAATTTGTGACCTCATGATTCTCTCTACTGTACTTGATGTTAAAGTAGGGGACCGTCTCTCTCTCTCTCTCTCTGTGCGCTTATGTGCCTCATCCAGTGCTGGAGCTGAAGTCTTCTGCTACACTCGCTCTAGGAGAGGTGATTTAGTCTCAAAGAGTCACTCTCTGATACGCACGTACCAAAAGAATCTTTCTTTCCCCATCTATCCTTTACTGTCCATCTCACTCCCTCTGTCACAGATCTGTATGTCAGATTGGCTCTGTATTTCTATTACAGGCTGTGTCCACACAGGCCCAGACAGACTCCCTGAGCTCCCTCAGGACTGCCTTTAGAACATGGCAGTTAAGACAAGCCTTTCTTCCTTCTGTCTTCCGAGTCTCTCTTCTTCTCCTGAGTGGAGGATGGCCACATGCTCTGCCAGAGCTCTGTTTTACCGAACTAATCCTTCCTGCAGGCTACATTCTGTTAGAGGACATGTACAAAACCTCTGAAATCTAGAAATCTGCACTCTTAAAAGCCATACAATTAGTTCAGGTTGTGAATTACAACGTTAATGTTATTAATAAGCAGGGCAGTCTCGTAAGGGAAACGTCGCTGTAGAGCTGTAGTTATTATAACTTGTTTGAATGATGCAGAACATGGAAGCAGATACAGTTGTAATGTGCAGAGATATTTGAGAATAAAAATTTGGAAACCTGTCAAGAATATTATAATTCATGTTAAAATCAAACAAAAGAATAACTACACAGCTGTTCAAAAGTTTGAGGTTGGTAAAGTATTTTTGATGTTGCTTAAATAAGTCTCATGTTTGCAAAGACAGCATTTATTTGGCCAAAATACAGTAAAAAGAATATTGTGAAATATTATTACAATGTAAAATAACTGTATAATTTAATATTTTCTTTTTTAAACGTAATTTATTTTTGCGATGGCAATGCTGAATTTTCAGCATCATCACTCCAGTCTACAGTGTCAGTGATATAATTCTAGTATACTGATATGCTTATTATCATTTTTAATAGGTTCTTTGATTAATACAAAGTTCAAAAGAACAGAATTTATTTGAAATAGAACTCTCTATAACTATGTATTTACTGTCACTTGTCAGTGCATTTGATTAATGTATCCTTGCCATATAAAAATATTAATTTCTTCCACACAAAAAAAAAAAACTTTCTCACCCCAAACATTTGAAATGTAGTGAATATTTTACTTATAGAAAATGAAATTTATTTTTAAGATCATTACTATTAATGTTTTTTTTTTTTTACACTATGACATAATTTTGATGAAAATTCTGCATATTCCTTATTGATAAATGGGGCATATGTATAGCTTTAATGTTTGGTGATTTTTTATTAAGATTTTATAAATGCATTTTTTTTTTTACTGTAATTGAGTTAATTTTCATGAAAATCATGCAAAAAAGGTCAATGCTTTAAATCAGATTAAAGATCACTGAGCATAAAGTCAATATTAAAAAATACTTAATCGTTCTTAAATAATCTTCATTTTCATTATTGAAAAAGTTCACTGTAAAAAAGTTCCGTAAAATTTACGGTAAAAAACCTGCAGCTGTGGTTGCTGGAATTCTACAGTAAAAAATACGGTAACAACATTTTAGGTTTTACGGTTTTAACTTAAATTTACAGTTAAATACCGTAATTTCATTAACTGATATAA
>JAUZSZ010000104.1:8222660-8232871 GCA_034780575.1 Labeobarbus marequensis | reverse complement strand
GTCCAGCCAGAAGAGCATTGCAGTAGTCCAGCCTAGAAACAACAAGGGCCTGGACAAGAAGTTGCGCAGCATGCTCATTCAGAAAGGGCCTGAGCAAATATATTAAATCACTTTTATTGAAAAAGATTAAGATGTAAACATGTTATTATTACTAATCATGCTCCGTGTTTGATAACTGATATTATTCCCTCTTCCCTCTTCCTCCCTTTTCTCATGTTTCATCTTATCTCCTGCGTCCCATCTATCTCTTACCTGAACCATCTGCACATGCTCTCCTCTTTCTCTCTGTGTAGGTTGTTTTCAGCTATGTAACGTGTTCAGGCAGAACATGGAGATAGACCAGTGTCTGCTGGAGTCTCTGCCGTTGGGCCAGCGTCAGAGGCTGGTCAGACGCATGCGTTGTGAGCAGCTGCGGGTCTACTACGAGCGTGAGCGGACGCTACAGCAGCAGAGCTTCCCCAAGCCTCGGTCCACCAACGGCAAAAAACAAAGAATCAGCTTCACGCTTTCAGACGTCATCCAGGACGCCATCGTACGACACGATGACAAAGAGGGTAAGAGACTTATGTTTGTTTATCTGTTATGTATTTTGGTTTCACGTTGTAAACTACACTGTAAAAAATGATGGTCACACTTTATTTTAAGGTCCAATTCTTGCTGTTAACAAACCATAAACTATGACTTTTGCCTCGCCAAATTTGCTACTTATCAATAGTAAGGTAGTTGTTAGGTTTAGTTATTGGGTGAGATTAGGGATATGTTGTAAATAAAAATTTTACTTAGCCTTAAAGTCTTAAAAAGTCTTAAAATTTCCTTCAAAAAATCTGTAGAAACCCAATTTATTTCTATAGCACATTATACAGTACATCTTCAAAGAGATGAACAGGAAAATAGCAGAATCAGTTATGGAAAATCAACTATACAGAGATGTAAAGCAGCTCTAAAACACAATAGTGTCATTTATTTAGCTCAAATCAGTTACTAATATAACTTACTAATAACTTACTAATATACACACACAGTACACTTTA
Source organism: Labeobarbus marequensis (assembly GCA_034780575.1). Lineage (NCBI taxonomy): Eukaryota > Metazoa > Chordata > Actinopteri > Cypriniformes > Cyprinidae > Labeobarbus > Labeobarbus marequensis. The sequence continues at coordinate 8,231,840 of JAUZSZ010000104.1, read as the reverse complement.
TTTTGAACAGCAGTGTACATGAAGAAAATGTACTTTCCCTCCACTGCCCTCAGTCAAGTTTTTGGCCCTTCATAGTAAAACGTTTAGGCACCTCTAATCTAAATAGTGATACTAAAAGAAGAGAATTAGGAATGGGTTGGCTGTTTGTGTGCGAGTGTGTTTGTGTTGAAGAGAGAGAGATTGAGAGGAGTGGCTTAGTCAGCGGGGCAAGCCGGTGAAAAAGGCCAAATTAATTTCCAGAAAGGCGAGCCGTCACAGGATTTGCCATTAGCTGCTGAGTATTAGATCATTCCTCAAGCTGATTATGGGCCAGTCAAAAAGCTAATATTCAGAGTGTGCCGCGCCACTCCTGAGACAGGCAAAAGTAATCTAATCAAGAGCTTGCGGGGGAAAGGAGCTTGTGTGAGACAGGGTGACAATCACAGGGCGGCCACCCTCTGCATCATGAACAATGGCGGAGGCTAAATGAATTCAACCCAAGTCAGCTATTTCTGTCTGTGACTTTGCGGTTGGGAGTGGCAGAGCTGTTCTCATTCTGCTTATGCAAGATAAAGGTGAGAGGCCTCTCGGTTTTTAATGTAGTGCCATCCATCTGAAGGCGACATAAAACTTTATCACCCAGCAGAGCTTAAAGTACTGCATTTTAAAGTCAAACAGACTTATTTCCCAGATGATACAGATTAGGGGTGAACAGTCAGGAACGAAACATTATTTATTAAAAATACCTGCTGTTTGATCTATCATATCTGCCCGACACTTAGTTTCATACAAGCAGTGAGGCTTTTCTCTTTTTAATTGAGCGTGATGGCTGTATTCTTTGATTCTGAAGCTGTTCCATTCCACAGTTTGTTCATTTTATGGCTCGATTGGCCTTTGATGACACATTTAAAGCTATAAACGCATGGTTAATTCAGATATTACTCAGTAATTACTGAGGCAATTAATTGTGTCGAATGAACAACCATTCGATAGTGATGCTGATTTAAAGTTTCGTGAGTCTTGAGTGCTTACAGTAATATTTGCTTCATTTCAAGACAGACATCACAGCAAGTAATAGCTTTTGATCACTGAAGGATTCATCAGACTCCAACCAGTTTTGAATTTATGAAATAAACAAGCTCAGAAAGGGGTGGTCACATTTCCCATTGTTTGGCTCATTTTTAGTGGGTGAAATCCAGCCATTTGAATAGAAATCCAGAAATCTATTAGAAATTGGACATTTTCATGTATAGGCTAAAGACTTCCACATTCAACAGGTTCAAAGTGGTGACTTGGATTCACTGTGTTGACCAAAAAAAGCGACTTCTGTGTGAGTTGTGCTTCATTCATCACTACACTATTGACAATAGGTAATGGACCTTTTTTGCCTGCAAAATTTTGCAGAGAATTCGCTAATGTGACTGCTATGTACTTACATTTAAATTAATAATTTGGTAAAATGCACATATTGTGTACATACATATATTTAAATGTACTTATATAAAAAATACCTGCATATAATTACATCTGTAATTAATTTCTATAATTACATTGATAATTACACTGTAGACCCCTTCCCTACACCTTAACCCACATTTAAACCTACCCATACCATCAAACCTGTCCCTAACCTTACCCACATCCCACCTCAATAGCAGTAAATGTGTTTTGCAATACAATATGAACACATTAATACATTGTACTTACATCAAATAATAAGTACATAGTAGTTAAGGCCACCTAATATAAAGTGGTACCAAATTTCCCTTGTCATGGCTGTAAAAAATACAGTCAATAAAAACAATACTCAGACTTCTGCCTAGTATGTTTCAATTAGTATGTCTCCCACCCCTATTACAGATATAGTTGTACAACTGTACAACATTTTGTATCTGAATAAGTTGGATTTCATCGATCAGATTTGGAAATGTCACAAAATGGAACTTAAATGAAGGAGTCTAATCCTGCAGAGTGTAGCTCCAATCCTAATGAAACACACCTGAACCAGCTAATCAAGGTCTTCAGGATTATCAGAATCTTCCAGGCTGGTGTGTTGGGGCATGTTGGAGCTAAACTCTGCAGGACTTCGGCCCTCCAGGAGCAGGTTTGGACACCCCGATTTTACAGGGAGTAATTGTAAGTGGTTAGCAAAGGATGGTCAGTTTTGATTGGTGCTCATGAAGTCTGGTGCCAGTATGTGGTGATGTTTTACTACCTCCTGAAACTCATCCATCTGTTGCTTTGTCTTGCTCTGTGCAGCTTTCCATCTTCATATCTTTCCTTCTCTCAGTCCCTGCCAACCATTTTCCCAGCTGTCTGGGTAAATCTGTGTCTGATATCCCAGCAGCCTTTGCAGGTCACTGTGTGCATCTGCCTTATTGGCTGTAAGCCGGGTTCAGCTGGTCCATGGCACCAGCTGGTATTCCTGTGGCAACGTCTGTTGGAAACGTGGCACCTTTGGCTGAGGATGAATGGCGACTTTAGCCCACCTACTAAACACTAATTACCAAACTGGCAATGACTTTGGCTTTTGTTATGATCGCTTATCCAAACGTGATCAGCGTCCTGCGCAAATGCCTTTTGACCAGTCAGTGACTCAGAGTATTGATTTCTCATGGCTCCATGCCTGTGTTTTTGTTTAAGACGTCAGCGTTTCTTGGCTGCTGAATACAGTGAAAGCTGATGTCCGACCCAGTGCCTGGTTCGTTCAGTGAAACGAGAGAATGCATGTGGACAGACAAATTCACTTATTAAATAAGGAAAAGGATAATGTGAAAATTTTTCAAGAACATTGTAGAAATTTCATTACAGTAAAGTATGAGTTACTGTTCCTGAGGGCTTTGTGTTTTTAGCCAGACCTTTTACTATCGACATGAAGTCTAGTCCACATTGCAGCATGTTCTGGCCAAGAACCACCCACGGGTTCAACTATAGCTATTTATTTTTACTTCAATGTGGAAAAAAATGAATCCAAATAATGTTACAGCTATCTCAGTCTGGTTCATGAAAATCCAAAATTATGTGGTATTTATTTGTTTCTTTAAAGGTTACTCAGAATATTTATCCAAAAGTAAAAAAGTTCTGATTACTTTACAGACATAAAATAAAAAGCAGAATATAGAGTGCTTCAGTGCACTTCTGGTTCCAACGTCTCAAAGTCAACAAGTTGTTTAAATGGATTAAGTGGGACAAGAACAGAAACATGTTCAAGTCCACTTTTACAGCCTTGTGTTTATCACTGCGCTCTTGTCAACTATTCAAACTCAAACTTTACAATTTGTCTGAAGCTTAGTGAAAGTGATGTTCATGAGATCATGGTGTAGTTGGTTTAAAGCCTACTTTTAGCTTTTTACCTCCGATGATTGTATCTAGTCTTCAGAGGTCATTAAAGTTATGTATATTAGTGAAGATTATCTCAATGAACAAAGTGTGTAAGAATCATAAAAGTTTGTTGGCCACAGAGTCTATTTTTTGCAACAACCCAAAAGCCAATGGAAAAATCCTATTGAGTTTTTGTTGAGGAATCCAAGGTGATGTTAACTTCCAAGCTGGCCTAAAGAAAATCCATTATCACTGCAGCACTCTATAAAGTTCTGATTGTGAATATTTGGTTTAATTGATATTTAGTGCCTCTAACAAAGCAAATAAAAATACAAACTCATTTAAAGAAAAAAAAAAGAAAAAAAAAAAAACCCGCCCTTACTTTTGGAAAGCACAGTATGTGTGCTTTTAAGAGGGCTTTGTGCCTGTCACCACTTTTAGAGATTAGGAATTTAGCTGATGCTTGTACTTAAGAAACTAGCAGTGCACTTTTTATTGGGTCATTCTTGTCTTAGAGGAAGGTTAAATGCCTTCCTCAATGACACAGTCGTGATGGTCTATTGATTTACCCCTTCTGGGACTTGAACTACAATGTTTTTCAGTCACCGACCTTTATGTTTAACCACTAAGCTACATCACCGCCAGTGTCACCATGTCAACAACCAGCAAGTGTCACAGATGCTCTCCATTTTTGGTTGTATATTTCACAGTGACAGCACCCTATATGTGTGATAATGCTGATTCTTCTTCTTTATCGGCATTGCAGCATGCTGGATTTATATGTTAGCCTCAGGCTGAAGATATCCCAGAGGAACTCTATCTGCAATGTTCCTCACTGTCCCCATCTTTAATCAATTGAAAATGTGTAAATACCACATAATCAGGAGTTTAGGGTTGTTCTGGAGGTCAGAGTGGAAAGGGGCACATTTGGAAACAATAGATCACTGACGGGGAAAGATTTGCGTTACACCCCTGTGGTGGGAGGAAATATTTCGCACATTACGAACTTGACTTATGTGAAGATTTAGGTGGGATTTAAGTGGATTTTTTTTCGCTTCAGTGGAGTATGCGTTCATAGAATGATGTCATTGATTTTTCTTGCATGTATTGTCTGTATTATTGTAGTGTTGCTCACAAATGAAGGTTGATGGACTGTGTATAAACATTTTAGGCGGTCAGATCTGAGCCCTGGAGACAGTGACTGAAATAATCAGATCTAGCACACACAAATAAGCATTATGCCCTAGCGTCATTGAGCTACCTCCTCAGTTGCAGATGTGATACTCTGCATTTATGCAGCGTCGAGCGTCGAGGCGTGAGAGAAATGGAGATCACACACCCGTGATACCGAGGCACAATTAGATTACACACTCTGCCTCTCAGCCACGATCACCCACACTGTTCACACGGCTTCTCAAAGGTGAGCCGAAGCATCACATTTTTGTGACATCAGCTCATCAAGGTTAAATGTTAATGAATCTCTGATAGAAATGCAGACCCACAGACTTTCCTCTTTTTTTTATGGGCATATGTGTTTATGCCCATTATAAAGTGTTGCTTCTTCCTTGAGTCGCGGATTAGCAAGCAGCACTCACTCATACTTGAATACTTTTAATACTTTGGTTAGGAGTCTGTTCAAACCTTTTACTTAAACTTTTGATGTTGGACTGTGCTGTTGTTTTTCTGAGTCATTGGACTTACATTTTTTTGTCTTTTGGACAATAAATCAAAAGTATTGAAGGAGGCACTTGAGTCAAGCCTTTAAACCAAAATGTCAAAGAGACTTGATGGTGGGCTCTTGGATCAGTATCTATACTATGTAATAAAGGGCATAAATAAACATTTGGATTCCAGTAGGTCCTTCCAATATCAGTTTGAATTCTATATATAACCTTCATGCACTTGTGGAGTTGTGTTTCTTATTAGAGGTCCCCCAAGCTCATTGTCTTAACGTGATCAGGTCAGTATGAGAGTGGGAGCAGGTGCTCTCAGAATAAAGAATGATGAAATCAATTCCAGTTGGAGTGGTTTATGTGCTGTTTCTGAATGCTGATGGAAGCTGTGCCCGTCGCAGGTCTTGGACTGTTATTGGGCCGGTATTGAATGTTTTCTCAGTGCCAGTTTGATAAATCTTATGAGGATCACACATACTGTGAATATATTCTCACACTTCAGAAAGCTTAAGCTACTGTAGGTTGTTTTGTGTCTACTTTTTTTGGGGCCCAGATACCAGTTACTGGAACCATGTTGTGTTTCTGCTGTTTTCCCTCTATGTCTTCATTATTTCCTTCATCTTTGTTGTTTTTGTTTTGTTTTCTGTCCTAAAATTGTCTTGACATTCAAGACACCTATCTTTGCAGTATGGTCCCAAATGTGCACAGCTACTCGGGGCAGGCGCACATCTTTCTGAAACTCAGTGGTGCTATTATAAGATGATTTCTGGTTTGGTTCTTACCTCTATAACCATTAAAGGCTATAAATTACCCCCCCCCCCCCCCAACTTGAGTCAGGGCTTACAAAATGTATACTGTATCTCAGATTTTTGTCACTTTTTCTTGAACTCATCCAAGACTGTTTGTCCAATTATAACATTTTGAAATTTGTCAAATTTGGCATAATTTCTAAAACCTTAATTACAAATAGTTATCAGAAGAATTTTGATTAGTCAAAGCACTGCAAAGATGTCTGGCTTTGTTGAAGGTCTGGTGTTGTTCTTTATGAATTAACCTGTATCTCCTGTACACAACATCCGAACTTAAGAAAACTTGATACTCATAGACTTGGCATGTGTCCTCAGAAATGTTGGAGCTACAACTGAAAATAACTGTGATTGATAAAGTTAAAATTTGCTTTGCACCTTTGGTAGACTTCGATACATAATCACCACCTTGAGGATTTAGATCCTCTATTTTGCTTTATGCCTATGTTCATTTTCTTTTCTTTGGTTTATATTCAGGTTATTCCACACAGAAAGTACTTCAGAGCAATGGGGTAAAAGAGAAAAAGCATTTATTGGGCTACAGCTACTGTAGTCTTAATCTCATGCAAGTGCATGATTTTAAACACTTTGTCTTAAAGTACAAACCAGTGCATATGGCTGAGCATATGCTTTTCAGCAGCTGTCTCTTATTAGAAACTGAAATTGTCGACCTACATCAAAGAGTGTTGTTTCTATAAAATGTAAAATCTTGACAGGAGCTTGATAATGACTAAATGTAGTTTATTCCATCCCAATGTCATCTGTCTCTCTCTTATTCTGTGCATTAGCTATGTAATATTACAAGGTTTTTCAGAGCCACACACAGAAACTGTGCTAACTTACTTTCAGTAAATCATGCTGAATTTGTCTCGCTCTAAACCTGCTGAATCAGAAATTTTACTTTCATGCGTTTGCATTTAAGAACAGCAACAAAACAGAGTTGTTTAACTTTTAAATCTTGTTTTATTGGGTTGTGCTGGTTTTAACCCTGTGAGAAAACTTTTTTTTAAATTGTTTTATTCAGTTAACTCTTTTGAAGAGATTTTTAACAGAGTTAAGAGTTTAGAGTTTTTAGCAAAAATTAATTGTAAAAACATGATATAATTCATCCATAAATTTTCTCGCCATGGAAATAGCCACAGAAACTGCATGGCATTAAACACAAACAAAGTTATAAATCTTTTGTGGATTTGTTTTTAAACCAAAGATCTGTTCTAATAAGAATTTCATCTTTCTTGTTTGCCATATAAATATGATCAACTGCACTAAATTGGATTTTTTTTTCTCAATTTGGTCCTCTGGATAGAATTGATACTTCTCCAGTATGAGCTCCAAATTCTCCTATATCATACTATATAAGCCATAAAATCCTAAAAAAAAAAAAAAAAAAAAAAAAACCCTTGTTTTTTTTTTTAATATGTCAGGGTTTATGCATTAGTGGGTTAAGCATTTTTCAGGGTTTCAGAGTCATTTTTCAGAGTTAAGCATTAGTTACTGTTTGCCTTCTGTAATTATCTAGATTCAGTCTGCTTTGCTTTGGTATGTTCTATCAAAATTACTTACTACCTATTTATTTTATAACCTTAGCATGATTGGGATTTGTCTTATAAGGTTTTGCTATTTTACTTGCATAATGTTTCCCATCACTGCTGTTCAAATGTGGCATGACACTCTCAATTCATTGCTTTTATCCTATACATCTACCACAAACCAAATCTTATGTGTGTTCAAGGTCTCACAAAAAATGAGATGTTTAAAAAAAAATCTCCAGGAATGTCTATCAATGTCTGTGATGTAAGGCTGAGATGTAAATATCAGGCACAAGAACAACTGTAAATATCTTTGCCAATAAAAAAAACTATTACCCAGCAGTCCTTTTAAAGACCTTATGGGTGGGCATCATTCCTTCCACCACACTGTGCCTCAGGGTCCCAGTAAATGCCACTAAATCATCGTTTCATCTCTGCAATGCAAATTAAAGATGACCAAAACTACAGTACCCATTATTCTGAAAGACCAAGAGGTCAGTATCATCTCATCAGTAATGCCCCATGGGAATGATTCTCTGAACCTCAAGAGATGCTGTAGTCGTTTTACACAAGGATTAAGATTGAAGTGCCATGTCCTACTTCTGAAAGCCTGTGGAATGGGGCGGAATGATGTAACATATCATGGTCATGTATTTTGGCAGGTGGTTTGTGGAGGAAACATAAAATGGCTGTCAGGATAATGGAATAATGACGGAGCTCTGGGAGTGAGCGAATGAGAGCATTTACAAGCCCCTCACAGCCCACTGTGATGCAGTACTAGTGGCATTCCTGCAATGCTCCATTCGCTCTGTGAGACAGGATGGAAATTAGCAAGAACTAACACAGATGGAGGAATAAAGTTCAACTTCAGTACTGAGAGTGTACATGTTCAGCCATGTTCAATTTGAACTAATTTCATTTTCTGGCACCTGCTTTTTATACTGGTTTTTAACTGAATTAATTTTTACTTATTGGTCAATCTTTAACATCTTTCCTTTGAGGCTTGGCGGTTGTATCATTGCAGATGGCGTTGTGTGTCCTTATAAAATCAGTCAGAATTAACCCTTGCCTAAATTTCATCAAAATGATTATATACTGGGGCTTTTGCACTAGTGGAACCTTTTCATATTTCTAGAACTATTGGCGGAAGTATCCACTTTTTGGTATGTTTGCACTGCAGGAACTAGGAACAGTTTTAGTTCTAAGAACTCCATTTGGGTGAACTAAATTAGCTCCTACTTTAGAGCAGGGTCTAAAACAGTTCTATAGGAACTGTCAGTGACATAAGTGTATGCTGCTTGGCCAAACACATACGGAACACTGGCTATCCGGGATTTTTAAAAAGACATGTAAAAATATGTACTCCATGAACATAGAAAACAGCGATAACGGCATTTAGCTACTTGTTGTCTGCAGCGTTGTGTTCTTTTCTCAGACTCAATGATATGTAACTCTGCAAGTTGTCATAGGAGATTTAGTCAGATTTTCAGGCTCTTTCAATCGTGGAAATTGTGCGTTTAAATTCCATCTCCATTATCACGAAACCCACGACATGCAACCTAAACAGTTCTGAACACGGTGTCCTCCATTCACCGGTTGTTGACGTTTGTAAATGCTGTGAATGAATAAATCACCGTCGGCCGCTTCAGAGTTCCTGCTGCTGGTGCGAATGCAACCAGGAAAACAGCCCGAGGGGGAAATTGGTTCTCTAGGAATGACCTTACTGGCTAGTCCCTAGAACTAAATTCCTAGAACAATGCGGTGCAAAAGTCCCTCATGTTCCCTAAAGTACATTTTTATTGAAGGATGTTGTTACACTTAAATTTTGACAGATTAACAAAGCAACTGTTTACTGTAGGTCATAAATAAATG
>JAUZSZ010000104.1:8137832-8153061 GCA_034780575.1 Labeobarbus marequensis | reverse complement strand
TGCAAGCTGTTCTGTGAAAGAGTTGGTTGGTTTGCTTGCTTCAAACTAGTGGTGCCAGAATCTAATTTACGATGCTGCGTTTCCTTGGTCTCTCTGTCCCTGGAATGTCAGCTTCTCAGGTTTCAATGTTCTGATCGCATCTGAAATTTGTCTGATTCAGCCCCTGATACTCTACAGTAATGTCCTAATTGAACTATGGCCTAATCATGGCTTAGTCTAAGTCCTGTCTGTGAAACCAGGCCAAAGCTAGTTCATGTTCAAAATGTCATGTGGTGCAACTCCCCAAAATCCTAATGATATTTATGAATTAATCATTTGTATAGAATACTTTTTACCTTAAATATACTTTAAAACTTTTAAGTTGGTACACTCACAATTATCACTCACATGTATAATTCTATTAACCTTTACTATTAAATAAAATCAACATAACAAAGACTACATTTTTAAGTACTTGGCACGTCTTTTAACTTTTCCTTTTAAAAGAATGTTCCTCTTCTTTATCAAGGACACTCTTTTATATGACCCAGTACCTTCGCTCATACCACTGCTGGACACAATTCATTTCCTGATGCTTTGTGGATTACACAATGTGTGTTATTTTACTGTTACAATCTAAATTATATTGGAATTATAATTTGGATCACTGGTATTCTGATAACTGGTGGTAAGTACTTTAGATCAGGGCTAGCCAACTCTGCCCCTGGAGGTCTACCATCCTGCAGAGTCCAACCCTAATCAAACACACCTGAACCAGCCAAATAAAGGTGTTCAGAATTACTTGAAAAAACAAACAGGTGTCGTGGAGCATGGTTGGACCTGAAGTGTGCAGAAAGGAAGCTCTCCAAAGGCATGGTTGTGGATACATCCATTATACAACATACTAAAAATGATCTTTCTATCATTTTCTCAGGTGCCACAGAGGTCACGTGCATGTGGGGATCAGCGGGCCACTCTCCAGGAATTGTTGCTCTGGCGGAGGAGTGTTTGTGATGGTCGACCGGACTGGCAGAACGCTTGGCTCCACACAAACACCTCACCCACCCTAACAGTGAAGACCAAGAGTCCCAGAAAGAAATCATCGCCCTAGAGATTGTGGTCTTCCTGAGGTAAACCTGGGTTAAACCTCACTCCTTAGGCCCGATGGCCCTTTTTATGATTTGCCCTTCACATAGGGGTGGCGTCCTCTAAACAGAGCCAGATTCTGAACTCAGGAGAGTAGGGCATCCCAATTTGTTCATGTTCCTCTCTTCGCTTCTTTTGAAAGAATGAAAGGTTCCTTGGAAAATTGTTCCACTCTGTCTCTCCAACTAATGGCCAGCTGGGACCAAATAACATAAAGCCCCAAATAACTTACCAAGTCCAACTTTGAAAATATAAAGTCATTGTCAGGCTATTATGAATCCAAATCGCAGTGTCCTAAACATTGCGCTGTTTTAGAAGATCTCATCACATCGCCTTGATTGCAACTCATCAACGCTATCTTAGGGCTGAGCGAACGTATCTCATCTGTGTGCTATAGTCTACATTGTGGGCCATATTTTAGTTTTAAACCCTGGTGCTGGTCGCTGCACATGTGGTTGTCATTGAATGGGTTGGGTAAAAAGTGCCAGTTCTGTCCCAATTCGAGCACTCGAGACACATGGATGCGACAGACCTTAAAGTTTACAAGACTTGTGTTGACCTCCTTTGTGAACAAAGTCCTCGTTCAGGTTCAGAGAAGCAGCTACACCTCACGCTTTTTCAGGTGCTTTGGTTACCCTCCATCAGAAGTGGCAGCCATCACACAGGTTGTGACCTTTACGAAGAGGTCAGGGTTCAGGGAAATCACCAGTAACATCACAGGTCCACAACATTTCCACCAGCTTCTGCACTACATTCATCGTTCACTCTAGGCTAATGTGCACACACTTTCGCAACACAAAACCGGAAGGTTTCGCAAGAGGTACTGTTGACAAACTTGAAGACGCCTGATTTATATCGAATGTTTAAAGAGCACAATTTTCCAAATACACCTTCAGATGGAACAATCATTGCTAGTGATGGATATTACTGCCGATGTGACTCTGAAAGCTCCCGTAACCATTTTTGGACTTTTCCTCAAAGGTGCTTATGTACGAATGCTGGGTTGTATGGTATCATGTCAGTATCTAAGTAGACAACCTGTACAAACAGTACATGACCTTTGGTCTCACTGAAGCTTCAAACTATTCATCTCTCTAGTCGTTCCTAATTTGTGAAGGTACGCAGATGCCTCCAAACAGAGGCCTTGAGGCATTTGGTTTATCTATACAGTGTGCACATGCAGATTTATTACCTGAAAGACCTTGGGTAAATATTTTTGGACCTTGAACACTGGGTTTGCAGGAGACCCACCATAAGCACAGCCATGTACGTGAAGTGCAGGCGCATTTCTGAGAATAAGCAGAACTTGACCTTCTGGTTCTGATTGACTTTGGTATGACTGACTAGATGGATTATGTATAGATTGTGAGTGTTTATTGGCAAATTATTGTCTTTATAATGGAAGGATATTTTGAATGTTCAAGGATGCAGTGACAGAAGGACTAAGGTGGTGGGTTTTATAGTGTGAATATTGTTTTAGTACAGAATGATTGTTAATTCATGGTAAACTCTTTAGTCGTTGTCCATCCCCACAGGACTTTGGCCTATCTTCAAAATGTATAAAGATATTTAATGTATTGTACAGAACATTTGTGTTTGTGCAAGTACGTTTAAGTTGCACTTTGCCGCTGTGTTTCATTTAGGCTTCATTACATCATGCCTGTGTGCTTAAAGTTCCCCAAATGTTACTCCTTCGAAAACGAGCCAATTCAGCCCCCTTTGACACAGTGATCCATGTCATGGTCTTTGGTCTCAATATTTGAATGTATATACATCTGAGAAAACAGTGACTTAATATGTATGATTTATACAACCAGTTGTGTTTAATGATTGTATTGAAACAGTAATTTATTTTAGTGTGAAACATGATCTAAAATTCATTCAAATTAACATATTGCAGAGATGATTTTAAGGCCCAGTTTCGTGAGTCATACTTTCTGGCTCTATAAATCATTACAGACAGCTCTAAAATGGGCTGCTTAGGCTTGTGAATCTCATATCTTCTTCTATCTCTTCTCTTCCCAACTAATGTGAATAGTCCCTTTCCCCATTCCATTGGACGATGGTTTAAAAGCATCTTTCACTGCAGAGACGCATATTAAAATCACTGTGCAGGCCGGTGCTGACTGAGACCGGAACTCACTTCATGGGTTTGATCCACAGCTGCTTTGCATCGCTACTGCTTATAACAGGGTTACGATACTATTATTTGAAACATTTATTTATTGAAACAAAAATTGCTATTTTATAATGTCTAGTATTGACTTGTATCAATACTATAAAACAAAAAGAGAATGAAAAGAACTGTACAGTATGAGCCCATTTTTCTACTCTGTTGTTGAAAAGGGAAAGTATGTTAACGCATGAGATCTCTTATGTACATGCCCCGTCTATCTGTTTTCCTGTGCTTAGTCTGATACATTGTGGAGATATAGACATCATTGGATCATGCCCTTTGTCTTAACTGGTGCTGTGGAACCATCCGAACATGATGTTATGAACTTCCTCTCACCCTCCAGCACAACACGGCCTGGATTTAATGAACCTCTTGTTTTGATGGCAAAACAATGGCCAGAAATGGTTTGGCCAAGATCAATATGTTGACCGGTTCATCTGAGCCAGAGTCAAAACCGTGTCCACAATGGTGTTAAGCTCGACAAGACTTGGTCAAGACTGAGTCCAAAACCATATTTTCTTGTCTTGATCTTGACTCGGACTCCACCATCTTCTGGTCTCAGTCTTCATTCAGTCGATTAATCGGTTCTCTACTTACAACGCTTACATAATCATCTCAAGACAGTGAAAACAAACTCATTCAGATTCTTGTGCTTGCTCAGATACGCAGAGATCAACAAAATATTTAATTATCATGGCTGTTGCTGTCTTTTGTAGTCAATGTGTTATATTTGATTTTTTTCCCCCCTTCTTTTTGATCCTTCTGTAAATTCTATATAAATATGCCTATTACTTCAATACATGTTTGTGGGCAAAGGAAAAAAAAAATGTATGTCTTGGTACATATTTTGTTTCAAAATGTTTTTTTAAAATTCCTGTACAGCAATAAAGCACAGTGTCAGTCAACTGGCAAAAAAGAAAAAAAAATCTGACTATTTCTTAAGATATTTTCTATTTTCTTTGGGGGGGGGGCATATAGAGGGATAAAATTATATGGGATAAAAGATAGTAAAATGGGAAATGTTGTGGTCCCTATGAGGGGAAAAAATATTAAAAATATTAAAAATAGTAAATTGTTTATCTGAAAGTGTAACAATGCAAACAGGTGTCCTGTAAGGGGTAGGGGGATTAAAAAATATCGTTTGTTTAGTATAAAAGTAATAGAAGTCTATGGAAAGTCGCCACAATTCATAAAAATAAACATGCGTGTGTGTGTCTTTACTGTTACCTTTGATTGATTCAATGCGTCATTGCTGAATAAAAGTATGAATGTTTTCAAAAACACAAATCATAAACCCTTACAATAAACACTCGAATGGTAGTAGCCTATATGGCAAACGCACATATGATTTGCATATTATTATTTTTCGCTACATGTCCCAGCCCTTCGGAAGTTTTGCGTGGACCGTTACCTTGTTATTGTTCAGTTCAACATCATGATGTTCTGCAAACTGAAAAGTATAGATTACAATCTCACAAACAGACAGAAATAGAGGCCTTCCTCCCGCCTGAGCAAAACAGCAAACATCCGGAGCTGTTGCCCAGCACACAGAGTATGTAACCGGTGCTTATGTGAGCGTGTAATATTGCATAATGTTGAGATTTGAATGAGGTGTATGTGTGTGTGTGAGTTTACTGTTAGACAGTTAGGGGCTAGGAGCAGTGCTTGTGTAAGCTGATTACACTTATCTCTCACTGGGCTATAAGGACAAGCAAAGACTCGTAAATCAGACGACACAGAACAACACACACACGCCACCCGAGTCACATGTTCAAAACAACACCACATGCTAAACGACAGCACACTAATTGACGCCCTCATTTTTTGATTAGCAGTTTCAGATAAATCATTCATTTCAGCAAGTTTATCTGTTCCATAGAAAGAGCCAATAATGGAGGAAGGGTTTTGTAGATCTCACAGGCTTTTCATTTATATGGAAATTTACATGACTGTATTGATTACAGATTCAGACACAGCATTCTACCTGCCATGCTCCCCAGAAAGAGAGTTTGAAATGAAATTGAGTTTGATTATAGTGAACATTATTAGCAGCAGCAGCTGATATTATGTGATCTGGGCCTGACAGGTTCCCCATACACGCTTGTACGCTCTTTTAAAGCAGACAGGATGTTCCCGATAACAGGACGTCTATTACAAGGGTAAGAGGAAGATTTTGTCTCATCTTCTCACGCCATCTGCTTGTGTTGACATTTCGTATGGTGAGGAGGAAAAGCATCTCTCTTCCATTCCAGTTAGGAGCTGGATTTCCAGGGATTTTCTTCCAATCAATCGGAGCTCATGGCTAAAGGAACGAGTACAGATGGCAACAGCAATCACAGCCACAGATGACACTTGCTACAAGTGGCCATTTAATTCAGACTTCACAGAAATCCTCAGCATTTTAAGAAGGAAAAATGATCCAAACCGAAGGATATAGTTTACAATGGTTTGAACAAAATTGTGCAAATTTTCTGGTCGTGGCATAAAATCTGTCGAAAAAATATTGCTGATTTAAGTTATTTTAACTGTTTGCTTTGTTCTGCCATTTGGCTACCATTAGCCACACACTCTTTCCAAAGTCTGTCCTCTACAGACAAGTATGCCAATCTAAAGGATCTAAAGGAAAGTAAAAAACAGTATGTGAGAAGAGTAGTATGTCCAAGTTGACTGTGTTAATAAAACAGTAGACGATAAGTACCCACACTATTTCTGGTGAAATTTTGAAGTGCACAGTGAAGTATCCATCATATACCACATGAGGTCTCAGAGAGGAGTTGTGACTGACAGTGAATGCTGGTAGGTCACATGACATTGACAAGATGATTTACATTCATATTAAATAGAGCATACTTTTTAACAGTTGTGTTGTAAGTACTTATTCAAAAGAAGCAACTTTGAATGTAACTAGAATGTTTCTGACAATTGACTTGACTGAATTTTTTGATTGGCTAAATAGAATGTGGGCCACTCCCATTTATTTTATTTTATTTTTTTAAGACTATGTGGTCATTTACACAACACTGACAATGTGTGGGGAAAATGTATGCATTTTGGATGTTCATTTATATGACAACACCATTTTATTATTTTATTAAGCATATTTTACTGTTCGTTGTGTTTTATTATTTGCATTCAGAATTGTTTTCCCTGTCCGCAAGTACAGAACAAAATAGAATTGTGACCCATTTTTGGAATCAAATGCAACCTCTGCTTTTTTCAGATCAAGATAACTGCAGCAGTAAATTGAGCATTGACTATTTGCAGAAAAAGGGCACTGAAAGAAAGCACTTAAGTCGGTCAGAAGCAGTATTTTGTCAGCTGTAGTGAGGGGAATTGGCTCTTCCACAGCAGAATAACCCTTGCTTTTATCACGTGGCGGAAAACACAAGAACTGAGCCTGAAGCAACCCTTCAGCTCACAAGTCTGCTAGTACCCATGCGAAAGCGGTTTAGTTAAATCAGACAGCATAGGCATACTGTGTGCTAGCGAGTGTAGTTTACATCTGAGAATACCCCCTTGCTGTATGCATACTTATGGCAGCACACCAATACAAACAAACACAGGCTTTAATTTTGCAAAACATCACTGAACCTCTAGGATTGATGTTATGCATACACGCACTGGATGTAAGACCACAGATCAGATTATATTAAAATTGACAACTTTCCCACAATCCACCCATTCCAATAGGCTGCGTGCATTGGCCAAATAAAACACACTCCCACTGATCGCAGACGTAAATAACATGTACTGACACGGCAGGATGCTTCCGCTGATGTGCTTCCCCTGAGGCTTAAGGATTGTGGGCGGCTTTAGACGTGCGGTTAGCTGCCCTTAATGTCTTTTAGTCTTGACTTAGGTAACAGCTGGATAAAGACAGTTAACCCATCACCCATCCTTACAGCCAGTCATTATCCATATGCCAGTGAGCTTCTCTGAGAGGGCATCCTGCCTGCAGGTCAAAGGTCATTAGAAACAGAGGCATAAATGAAGCATGCAGGTGTTATGGATGAAAATGATATGGCCCCGTGTCATTTGACAGTCTGCTCCTCTGATGTTAATGAGCAGTTCGTCTGTACGGCTTAATGACTCACACTGTTACACACCATGGGACAATAAAAAAGATATAGGACACAGGAAGTAGAGAAACATCATTAGAAAGACCGCATGCATGAGAGGAGTTGAGGGGTCAAGGGTTGATCATGCTTTGGCCAGAAAGATTTAACACAATCCTGAGACCCAAGACACGGGACACAAAAATGGAAAGGGGGGCCTTGTTGAAAAATCCAGCATATGCTGGTTAGGTATGTTTTGAAGCATGACTGCTGGTCCTGAGCAGGAGTTAGTTGTTTAGGACCAGCTTAAACAGCTCATGACCAATGTTAAATGCAAAAACCAAAATGCAAACAAACATATGCTATTAATTATTAAGTAAATAGGCCTATAAAGAAAAAGAGAAGAAGAAAATACTATCTACACTGTTTGTTTTGTTGTCACTGGTTATGTATTCAAATTCTACAGTGTTTTGGAAGAGATTCACCTGTCATATGGTAAAATATGACAAATATGCTAATGCTAATATGTTATTTTGCCAAGTGGCTGGTAAATAAATTTTTTAAAACATTGTTGTTGTTTTTTTTTTTGTTTGTTTGTTTTTTTAATTTCCCTATTAAATCTTTGTTATTGTTAAATGAAGTTCATGAAAATATTAATTTCAATGTTTTTGTACAATACTTTTTTGCACGTTGAACTATTTTGGTACTGTACTGTAATGAACTATTTTGGTACTGTATAGTATTGTACTGTATTATTACTCTCATGTCCAATGTAAAATCTGGGTTCTGAAACAAAACAGCTGAAAAGCACTGATCTAAGGAAAGAGTGGATGAAATATTGATAGAGCAACAAAAATATGAATTATTAAAGACTTTTACTAGAATGCTGTAGGTAGATAAAAAGAGACTCAGGTCTTCTTAAATGACGAAACCTATGATGAAACAGGTCTTGTGCTCACTTACACAACTGCATTGCTGGGGAATGTAAGCAAGCTTTAAAATGAATAAGCAATGGGATTTATTCATACATTGTTTTCTTAAGGTGTAGCCCTGTATGTGCTTGTAGCTTTTTTTTGCAAAAGAATTCATTTAAATCCTGTTAACCTGCCCAGGAATGAGCTGCCTCATGTTTGGGGTTGAATACTTCTCAGAATGTCATGGGTTTACTTTAGAATGCGATTAGAAATAGTGTCTTCAGAATGCTGTGGGTTTGGTTATTGTGGTATTTCCTGAATGCAGCTGCTAATGTGTTAAGCTGAAAGTTGTAAGCTAACACCCAAGACATTTCCTCTAGTGTTTTGTTAATTATGTCACAAGGTATCAACTTTTCCTTGATCTTTCAGTTATTCATTGTACTATGAAAATACTATCCTTCAGAACTCAAAACCATACAATTATACATTTACAAGTCAATGATGCCTATTTAGAAAAATGCCTTCCTCCGTCACAATAAGGTAATACGGAGAAGTAGAATAAACCATTTTGATCCCAGCGTTAAAAAGTGGCTGAAATGATCTTTAACAAGATTTCTAGTCCTTTCAGTTTGATCTTAACAGATTGAGTCGCATATTTACATTGATTGTTTAATGATTCTGTCACATGGAGGCTTTGCAGAGATACTGTTTTTAAAGGATGCAGTGCAGACGCTATTGGACCTGACAACCAGGGCCGAACTGGGACACAATTTCAGGACGGGAAATCTCACTCATCCAGCAAATTCTGAAACCACAGGCAACCCTATTACTTGTATGGCCATCACATAAAAAGGTCTAAATCCTTAGGCTGGGGGCGTACAAAACAATTGAAGATTCTCTCTTGAACTGCACCTTCAGTTCCCTTTTCCTTTTCTTCATTTTCCTTGATATCTCTGTCTCTCACTTGTGTCTGTGTGTATTTTTTTCTTGTACCTATCACTTCTTCACCAGCAGGTCTACTGTTATGAACAGGACTGTGTCCACCTTGATGCAAAACAACCACCTCATTAATTTGTTTGCACAGAATTTATTTTAAAATGACTTATCAAACCTATATTTCATACAAATATATTAAACTAAATTTAAAGTGCCCAAATGTCAAAATTAGAACAATGTCTTTACTGAAAAATCCTAATCCTAAACACACTATTGCATCATTAGGCTATGATGACTCATATTTTTGTTGCTGTCTGTTGCATCTACCTCCTTGCCTAAACTATACCTCCATGTGAATATCTGTCTAATAAATTTGTTACAGTAGATAAAACTGGTGACCTTTAGCATAAATATTCTGAGTCTATTATGATAATACGGTGCTACTACGGTGTATTATAAGGTGATAGCCTAATAGTTAGCAGTTTAAAACATAACTAAGTTAACAAAGACAAAACTACAATAGGCTAGATGAAAGTGACCTGCACTTGAAGCCCTGAACAGGTCAGTAATTTTGTTTCATTTTATCTTCTTCTCCTTCCTTGTTTACTCTATTTGAAATCATTTGACGGAAACATGGAACAGATGTGAGCTGATTCATATAGCGCTGTCAGTCAAGACTAACCAATTCATGGTTTATTATAAATTTATTATTGAAAGACAAAATTGGAAATGACCACTGTGGGATACTGGGAAGACAATAATAAAGCAATAAGCCCCAAAAAGTAGTGGTTTACAGTGAATTTATAACAGCTAATGGGCGTTGTTAGGCATGACACGGAGCGTATATTCCATATGCGTAGCAATGTTTCTCAAAAAAAAAAAAAATAAATAAATAAAAGCATATAAAATGTAATGTTATTAATTAAAACATTCTTCCGCTACACAATGTAGTGCATGTTTGTAAAGTAATTTACAACAGCTTTGAACGCAGCTCAACCAATCAGAATCAAGAACCGGAACTATCCGTTTTATAATATTTTTGTGAAAACGCTGACAGATTTGTTTCAGGATTCTTTAATGAATATAAAGTTCAATAGAACAGCAATTATTTCAAATATAATATTTTGTGACATTATGAACGTCTTTACTGTCACTTTTGAACAATTTTTGTCCTTTATGAATAAAAATATAGATTTTTTCTTTCTTTAAAAAAATTTTTTGAACAGTGGTGTATAACATAATGACACCAGTCTAATTTAATTTAAGCATATACAACAGTATGGTGTCTATTTAGTTGTTCTTCCACGATCTAGGATTGTTTTTTAATAAGTACATAAAATTACTTTTTTTAACCAAAAAGATCAAAACAATGCCACATGCAACATGCAAATGAAATCCCTGGATTTTTTTTTAATAATGAAAATATTAGGTGTTAAGAAAACATAGCCACAGGTCAGCAATTTGATAATGACTGAAGAAAGAAAAAAACCCTAAAGCAAACCCTAAACAAATGTGCCTTTACCTTGATCTGCAATTTGAAACCAGCGTACCAGACAATACATATCTAAATCAAGGGAAGCACTGTAGGTTTATCTCTAATCTAGACTGACGGTGAACTTCTGTGTAGCCACCTCTGTGACAGCTGACACTGTAGGAAGAGCAACTGTGATATGACTCAGGGTCGTTGTTAAAATTCACTGGGTCAGGGACAAAACTGTTATGTGGGAAACATTCTCATCAGCAGAAAAGTACCCCAAACCTCTCTAACACCCATGAAAACAGACTGGCATAATGAGCTGACCACATTAGGCTGGTTAAAATAGGGATTCCTAACAGCTTCTTGAACTGTGGGATGTGAAAATGTGTGTACTTACAGCATTTCTTCTCCTGGCCTCTGGGTTCCGATTTCTTGGCTTCAGCAGAACTGTTTGGACCAGCCTCCTGCTGCACCCATGCAGACATACTGAAGCCGACAGGCTTCATCACTCACTCACTCACTCAGTCTTCCTGCTGTACAAACATAGTGCACCTGCAGAGAGAAAGAGGCAAAATGAAGACAAAATATGCAGCCTGTCTCACTGGAAACAACGTTATTGGTTTATTACAAAGAACTAACGACAATTAAAACATTTTCTCCATACAATATGCTCTATTCAGTGAAAATGCAGCTTCTATTTTCGCCAAATCGTCGTTTTTTTTTCTTCATCACCCACAGCGTCACAACATATGTCGCGCTACGTCATAACAGAGAAGAGGATGCTGAGGATACCATGTTACGTCATACGTCATAAACAGGCGCCCGTGCTGAGGGTTTGTCAGCAATCAGTCACTGATGGTCTATTACATCATAGAATGAATAGATTAAAGTAACACATTAAAGCACCATAATTATTAACGAGGTACGTAAAGCGCGAGACCTTACGGTTTCCCAATGGTTGTCCCTTCAACCTCAGATGTCCGTATATCATTCCGTACTTACGGTTTTACAGGCAGGTTTAATGTCTTTGCGCAGGTTGTTGTTGCCTCAGCCGGTTTTGCACTTGATGACCTTCCATGGCAACCAGCGCCAAGCGCGTGAGTGAAGGTGTGTCTCTACGTCACTGTTTACTTACCGTAATACCTGCGAAAGAATGACACGCGTCAGTCTATGATGTGAACAGTGGTGGTGATTTTGATTCATTTCAGTGAGTCGACTCTTTTAAATCAACCAGTCGTTCGATTCGTGAACGGATTCATTCAGTGGCACTTTCATCTTTACGTCAAAAAGTCATAAACGACTTTTATAAAGCTATAGAAAAAGACAATAACATCTTAAATAAATAATAAAAGGTTTCAATAACATCCATACGTAATATTAACACACTTTTATGATTCGTTCACGAACTAAATTACACTTAGCCAGTGATTGCACACTTTTCTATTTATAATAAATGCATTAAAACTAAAATAAGAAACATTACATTCTAAATTCACAATACTTCGTCTAGATGCTGTAAAAATTTTATTTGTGAAAACTCCTCTCACCCCAAACTCAAATACTAGGTTAAGGATTGACGATTACAGTTTCTTAGAGAAAGCCTTGTTTATTTAATACAATGCCAGTAAAAAGTGCTCTCTCCAAGAGCTTCAGTGTGCAAGTTTTCAGTACCCTTTTCTAAAAATTCAAAACTTTCATTTCATCACCCATTAAGCAGTTGACATATCCATGTCTCATACAGAGCCTATCTAAAAGTACTGTTATATGCAATTATTCAAAAGGCACATAGTGGTTTTGTTTAAAGTGGTTGCTTCCAGACCAGATAATACACATGCAGAGGATACATTTACGGGAAAGAGTGATCACTTCTTGGAATGTAACAACAAGCTGTTAAGTAGTTACAGTAAGCAAGCGCATCAGGAAAACCTACTGCAGCCTGGGTGTGCTATACGGCTCTACAATTCAAATATGACAATGTTGAGCTGAACACAGGTTTGCTCGGACTGGCCGAAGGCACAGGGTAGGGGTAAAATGGCATGTACAAGTTTGGTCAGTAGATTTGCACAATTTTTAAAATACAACTTGGTCATCTGGTAGGTTGTGCACACTTAAGCACAACTAAAGCGTCTCTCTGGCCCCAGTGTTAAGACGCTGGCAGTGTAAAGTCATCACATCAAGGTTTGATCTTCCAGAGCTGTTAAAAAAAAAAAGGTATGATGGATATTGTTAGTTAAAGATCGCATGTATATGTTGTACTGCTGGATGATAACAGTCATATGCAACAAAGAGTAAGCAACCCCCACTATCCTGATAACAGGAAGAAGTACAAAAGCAGTTATGACTTTAGAGTCATAAAAACACAGATCATCAAGATCAATAACTCCAGACAACTGCATTTCAGCGGGGCAATAAAACAGACTCAGGATACACGTGGAGATAACCACTGTACTTAGAGCACAAATGTTCCCCTCACCCGGATGTTGAACCCTAGTAAATCGCTGATGGCAGCTGAGATGGCTGACAGGATGACCACTCTCGTGATATTATAGATAAGCGGGTTCACCGTCAGACCTAGCAGACGAAATGGAGTGTCCAGTTCCTGAAAGCAGCAAATGATGATCAATGCAAGCACGGCATGTTTTATTTTTTCCACTGAATGATGCTTTTCTGATAGTCTTACTTTTAATAATTTTGTGGCTAGCCTCAGCACATTGTTCACTATGTTCAGCTGATCCTTTTTGTTGGGTTTCTTCTCCATCTTAAGGTACAAGTTTATCTGAAGCAGAAAGTGACATTTTACAGTAAGGTTCCATGTGCTAACGTTAGGTAATTACATGAGTTAACATGAACAATGAAAAATATTTCTAAAGCACTTGTTAATCTTAATGTTAATGTCAACATTTAATAATACATAAAAAACAAAAAAAAAAAAAAAAAAAACAATTCACACTTTCTCATAATTCTGAGAAAAAAAAGTGTGACGTAAAAAGTCGCAAACTACCTTTTTTATTTTATTTTTTATTTTGTGGCGTTATCTCTCAGTTTTGAATTTATATCTCTATTGTGAATTTATATCTCACAATTCAAACTTTTTTTTCACAATTTTGCATGTATATCTCACAATTCTGAGCTTATATCTCACAGTTCAGACATTTTTTGCAATTCTGCATTTATATCTTGCAATTGTGAGAAAAAAAGTCATGTGAGATATAAACTCAGAATTTTGAGAAAAAAGTCAGAACTCTCAGATAAGCTGCAATTACCTTTTTAAATTTATTATCCTGTGGCCGAAAAAAAGGTTCTACAAACATGAACTAACTAATAAACAATTGTATTTTTATTAACTAAGATTGACAAAGATTAATAAGAACTGTAACAAATGTATTGCTCCTTGTTAGTTAGAATACATTCACAAATGTTAACTAAAGGGACCTTATTATAAAGTGTTTCCAGAAAATGTAACGGCACATAACACAACACAGCTGTAAGCAATGCTGAGGCCATTTATTAGTGTCTGCGCAGTGTCCACGTGTGAATGGCTCACTTGTTTCTGAATAATACTGCCTCTTTGTTCTGTGCGGCTGAGATTTTTATCTCA
Source organism: Labeobarbus marequensis (assembly GCA_034780575.1). Classification (NCBI taxonomy): domain Eukaryota; kingdom Metazoa; phylum Chordata; class Actinopteri; order Cypriniformes; family Cyprinidae; genus Labeobarbus; species Labeobarbus marequensis. Next base: position 8,138,780 of record JAUZSZ010000104.1, on the reverse strand, counting down.
CCTGTTCAGTCAGAAGCACAGAAGAGTTGCTATACTTTCGGTTGGTCTCAGCTCCGAGGGTAGCAAGGCGTAGGAGGAAAACCATTAGAGCAGCACACCAGACCATCAGCTCCCAGTTGGTCTCTGAATCCAGAAATGTGTGATGACTGTGCAAAAGCTGAAACACAATACCAGGTTCCTTCACTCTATTAGACAGTCATATCTTCTAACTGTTAATGTGCAGTAATATGATACTCTAACGATCTGTAAAGATGACTTGATGTCAGGAGCACATTTATACTTATTACTATTCTTACAAAATCCAAATGGCAAAAAAAAAAAGTTTAAGACAACAAAAGTGATGTGTTATTTTAGTATTATGTATATGGTTTAATAGTTTTTGTGAACAATAACAACACTGCGGAGAGCAAAGTATATGTGTTTCACGATTAGACCTAAAGTTGCAACAAAGAATATTAATGCTAGATAAAACTGAGGCAATAATTAATGTGCCGTTTAAGTTATAAATCAAGTTAAATGCCACATTTACTATAGCTTTAACAGTACAGCAGTCTCTTTATAAGGAAGGATTTAGGCATGTGACGGTATCAAATTTTGATGTTGTGATAATTGCTAAAGCTTTTATCACGGCATACGGTCTTATCACGATACTGAAATAATTTGCACAAAAAAAAAATTCATAACACAGTATAACAGGTTTAGCTGTTTCCTTCAAACAAAAAAGCAATACACAAAAATGTATAAAGTAAATAAATGTTTCAAACAGATTAGAGTGCAAAAGAATTATAAAGAATAATAATTTACAATTAAAGCTGCAAGCAGCGATGAACGGGCCCTCGCACCCGGGCTCACCGCCATCGGTGGCTTCAAAAGACAAGGAACGGTGAGCAATATGCATTTAAAGAGGAAAATATAGAAGGAATGTCAAAGTCATTTATATCTGCCAAA
>JAUZSZ010000104.1:8031789-8043041 GCA_034780575.1 Labeobarbus marequensis | reverse complement strand
ACAGCACGGAAGCAAGAGACACGTTGGCACTTCCACTTTCACTTTTTATTGAATAAACACACCCTCCGGGGTCTCTGTTTGCAACTGACCCTGTCGTGTGATTCGTCAGCCCGCCACACTATATATATATATATATCAGAAAAATCAGCGCTTTCTGAACTTTTAATCTCGTTCCACGTTGACATAGAAAATATTACTGGTAATTTACTGGTTTTGTTACAACTTCTCTATTTTTGAAAAGGCCCTGTTCACACATGATCTCTTTATAGCAATTTACTAGTAATTTACCAGTAATGTTTGTATGTGTGAAAGGGGTTATAGAGGGTTCTAACTCAAAGTTCGAGCCGAGCCTCAGGTTTGAGCCTCCTTCAAGGACAGCAAGCCAAGTTTGTTTACTATTATTGATCAAGAATGAATGGGCAAGCAAACTCATGAAATCCTATAATGAATAGGTTGATCATATGTTTTTTTTTCCCAGACATGTCCTGGCCTATTTAAATTCCTATTGACATTCTATCTACAGTCCTTATACATTATATGTATGTGTTATATTGCATTGCTTTGACTGTTGTCTGTAGATCCCACCTTCTTGCACAACATGATTGGTCTATTTATTACAATGACTGCATGCTATTGGTTAAATTCACTCATTACCTTCGGCAAGTGTGAAAACAATTTGATGTCATGCCATGACTATTCTGATAAAAATAGCTGTAATTGAAACTGTGACCATAAAAGCTGGTTTCGACAGGTTAACTTCTAAGAGTGACTTGTAGTTGAGAGCATTTCACTTTATAGCTTTTCAATAAACCTTAGATTTCTGTATGAAATAATATTGACATAAGCTGGAACAGACAAGTTTGAGCTCTTCTGACTAAACGTTCAGGCTGTGAAAACATGCAACTACAGTATTTGACCTGTTTCTACAGTGTGTAAGTGAAATATCAATGTACAGCTATACTCTACACATATACACAGTGAAAAACACATTCTTACACCACCATATTTGAACACAAGTGCTTAGAAACCATGATTTATTCGGTACCATTAACTCTTCCAGCTCCTTTAGTCCCTCTAAGGTACAGTGTAGTATATATGGTATATGGTTATAAAGGGACCACGTCTAACCAAATAATGTCTATCTAATATGTTGCACTTTAGCATGTCTCATACACTTAACATGATTAGTTTAACCCTTAGATGGCTTGTACTCTCACTCTCATTATTAAAGCTCATTACGCCCCATCAGTAGAACAGCACGATACAGCAGTATCAGTGCATGTTTCTTTATAACCTGCATAGCGATATAATATGCAACTAATAATAACCCTAGATCAGCACTGTTACTCTAATGAGTTTTATAGATTTGACCCCAGGACAGTCAGGAACCCTCTGTAGTGCTTTAAATGGTTTGCATTTGAGAGGCTTTTCTCTTCCAGGGAAAATAAAAGTGAGTTTAAACATCCAGTTGAATTATAGAACACCAATTACATACTACTTGAATAAAAAAAAAATGCTACATATACAACTACTGACCCAGAAGAGAAGAAATCGTTGAATGATGCCATTATTTTTGTTTTCTTTGTGCACAAAAAGTATTCTTGTAGCTTCATAACATTACTGTTGAACCACTGATGTCACATGGACAATTTTAACTTACTACCTTACTACCTTTCTTGGTCTTGAACATGTCAATTGTGTTTCTGTCTATGGAGGGCCAGAAAGCTCTCGGATTTAATCAAAAAATCTTAATTTGTGTTCTGAAGATGAACGAAGAACTTACGGGTTTGGAACGACATGAGGGTGAGTAATTCATGACAGAAATGTCATTTTTGGGAATTTTCTATCCCTTTAAGAGCACAATGAAAATAATCTATTATCTCAACATTACAGTGTATCACTCTGTAATGTGTGTCCACTTGTAAATCTTATACTAGGGATTTAAATGTTTCTGTATATTAAAAAAAAAAAAAAAATGACACGGTGTTGCCTTATTTATTGTAAATGCTGTTGGTTCTCCATCATCAGGCCTGAGTATCAATTCTCCTGTCTACAAGATGATTTTAATCATCCATTACCATTTATTGTTTAATAAGATCAATTAGCATGCTTAATTGGTCCAAACGAGCTGTTTGTAGCTGATGAGGGCTGTGATAGATGGGATTGTCAGCAAATTGAGGAAAGCTGTTTCTCTCAGGGACTTTCTCCCTGCTCTCATTCCCACCTCCTGGGTCTTTCCAGGTCTCAATCATTTACACGAACAGTATCTCAGAAAAAGCGAGTCAGTTGTTCCCAGAAGTCAATACGTTTACTGATTCTGGCGTTCTGACGCAGACATTTGTGGGAAACTGCCAGCATTCACGTAAGCGGACATGGCTTTAAATGAGACATGAGTCAAAGTACTGGTCAAAGCTGGCTTGATTATGCATAAATCTGTCTAATCGGTCGGGACATGCTGACCGAACATATCAGGGAGTCTTGACACAGAAAGCCGGCCGGTCTCAGCTCAGCGGAATCCCAGGAACCCTTGCATCTGCTAAGGAAGGCCAGAGGGAAGGATTTCAGACCTGTTTATTTGGATCCTTTTGTCGCCTGTCCCCTGTCCCAAACCCCCACACTGTTGGCACTGACCAGGCTGTGCAATTCCATCTTACCCCACGACTTAATTACCATTTTAATTAGCAGGGGCTTGAGAATTAATAATCCTTCATCATATGGCTTTGGGCATGAACATTCATAATCCCTTTAGTCAGTTATGTATTCTGGGTCAGACAGTAGATCAGACTGCAGCCATTTTGAATGTCTTCATGAACTATTTGTTTAGTCTGCGTTTAATTAACCACACAGACTCCTTGAAAGTTACATCATTTAGGTTGAATGTATTCGGAGTGTTTGCGTGTGACGTGTCTGGGACGTTGCTCAGATGATGAATGAAGACTGTTCTGCTGTCTGGAGGAGCCAGGTTGTTCTCAGGACGTCACACAAGCCGTGTCATTTGTAAGCTATGAAACAGACGTGAGTAGAGACGCTGGGCTTCTTAAATAATGTTACTTTTTTATTGCATGTGGCTATTCAGAATCAATACAGTTCTAAAGCAATGCTAATTACACTACGTTTAAATTATCATTTCTAAGTAGCATCACAATGCAAAGAATATGAAGTATATACAATGGAAGACACAGGAAAAAAAAAAAAAAACTCGCTCAGGCATTGAAATATTCAAGCTTTCCATACTGAGAAACAGCATTCGCATAAGAACACTGCTGAAATTACTGTTAGGATTCAACAGCAAAACAGAAAAAAAAAAAAAAAACTTTTCCATTTAAAAGTTGGCAGATAAAAGGTGTACATCAAAAAACGTTCTTATGGTTTTAAATATATTAACACAGTATTTATACATTTGGTTCCTTTCTGTAAACTAATCTTTAAAAAAAATGTAAATATTGCATATGCCTGTTGTGAATTTGTACCTATTTTTGTAATATCAAGTATTATTCACTGAATTGTATATATTTTTATATCATAGCATTATCAAATATCCTCGAAGTGGCATTTATCATACAGTGTACATACTTTTACAAACGTACTGAAGAATTAGAAAAGAAACGCGCCAGGCCAAAGTTCAGCCTTTGGCAAGTACCTTCATTAGTGCTTTAGTTGTTTGGGGGAAATTCATTCAAACACGTACCATATATATATATATATATCTATATACAAAAAGACATAAGTTATCATCTTTAACTTAAAAACATCAGTTGGAATCTCTTTATACACTATGTACAGCTTTCTAGGCAAATATTTTCATATAGTTAAGTCAAGTTGTGTGTGTGTGTGTGTGTGTGTGTGTTGTACTTTGTTTCGCTTGCTTGCGTACGACTCTGCCTCTGTTGGTGGATGTTTAGGCCGTGCGTTTGGTCTCCTGCGGAGATCTCCAGAATACTCTACATTCAAAAGTGTCTTGTGTTACAATCTAAGGAGTTTGTAAGTGCAAGACAAAGCATTGGTTCTGACGAGTCTATCCCTGTCTGACGGTAGGGAGCAGCATTAATGGTGTCAGGCCTTCTGAGACGTCCCTGAATCTATCACTCTCTCTTGAGCCGATGGGTGTGGGTGTAAGGTCAAGGGAAGCCTGTGTGTTCAGAGCAGTGAGAGAGTGCAGGTCAGCAGAGGCTTCTGGGTTGTTAAAGACAGTGAGTTAAAGTGTGCTAGCGTGCCTAGGCTTGAGGTGAGGTGCTCCTCTCTCTGACCTGAGGCGCACGACATCATTCATCTAGCATACCTTAAGGGTTGTGTGTTAATCGCGTGTGGCTTCGTTCCAAAACTGATAACTTCTTTGCTCTGGAAGCCTGCTTTGCATATGTGCGGGGTGGCGGGCAGGCGGCCACCCGTCCGGTCCATAACCAGCTCCGATAAATAGTATTATATTAAAATCCTTTAAATATCTGTGTAGAATGCAAAATAACATTAATAGATCTTTGATTGCAGCGCAAGACCTTCCTCTGCTGCAGTACAAGACATTCAGTTACCATGGCAAACAGTAATCTTTGATACTCTCGTGAGTGTATGCAGGTCCTCCAGAAAACACTGTTTGACAGTACAGTCAGTAAGGCTTTGGATTTGTGTTTTTTTGTTTTGTTTTGTTTTTTAAAGAAAACATTCACTTGTAAAAATAAATTCATTTCTCAATATATATTCTTTTTGTAAGTCATAACCTGGCTCGTTCTGAGGTAGGGTTTTCAAGTGACTGCTTTTTCCGATTTCCAATTGTTGAGTAAATTTCTGAAATGCCAACTCTGTGCAGTGTTGCGAACACGCACGCATGCGCACGCTGCCACCACGGGGGTGAATAAATAAGCGACTTGTGCGACAGGTGTATGCGTGCGTGTGCAGGTTGGATGTCTCTCCTCATGTTTGGTTCACAGGTTATGGGGGGGGGGGGTTTGAGGGGCACTGGCCACTCGAAGTCCAGAGCTCATAACAAAACCAGTGAAAAAGGTCCATAACACAAAAACTGAGTAACAGATGGACAGGAAGTCCCGCCTCTGTGTCTTTGAGTCATTGTCATGCCTCACGCTGGGGTCAAGTGTCCGTGTTGCTGTGACGACGGACATTGAATGGATTTGGGAGGTCAAGGATCAGCAAAGAGCTGAAGAAGCAGCAGCAGCAACGTGGTCCATCTGTCCACAGGAGCGCCTCCTCTCCTCCTCTCAATGGATGGGAGATGAAGGACCTTTAATGATGAGACTGGCTCTGTTTAGTCTGCAAGAAACAAGAGAGAGAGAGAGAGAGAGAGAGAAGCACATTAATGCGATGTCTATAAATATCCAGATAGAGAAAGCACACAAACCAATAAAACACAATGTTCCTTGAAATCAACACGGTTGTGCTGCTGTCACATAACACAACAGCCTTTTATGGGCATTCACTAATGTTTCTGCATTTTTCTGAAATACTATCATATTCCTCTGTGCCTTGTCTGGAAAATCTTCCCTTTTCACAGAGCGATGTGTGTTTTTCCATGACCATCCGTATGTGATTTATATATGAGGAATGAAGCAGACTAGTGGGGGGATAAAAGGTTACACGCTCCCTCTCTCTCTCTCTCATTCTCTCCTTTACCAAGTAAGGAATGTGCGCTCTTTCGCTACGAGCAACAGAAGTGGCAGGTGCTCAGAGACAGACGAGGGAAACACTCACTGACATTTAGCACTATGCAGCTGATGGAAAGAGTGCAAAAATACAACACATAAATGTTCAGCAACATCCACGTAAAATGTCATTTAATATTTAAATATTTAAATTCTGAATTTTTTGTTCTAAAGATGCAATTCCAACGTTTCTGTGTTGGCTGCAAGTGTCACATCTGCTTACACTTTTTGAGGGAACTAATTTGATTGTTTCTGGATGTTAAGCAGGAATAGGGCAGGGGGATTTAAAATGAGATATTGGGACCCCCAGGGGGCAACAACGAGGGAACTATCCTAATTTATAAAATGTGGCCATGAAATAAGTCGTGGGAATGAATTCTTAATTTGTGGCCACAATATCTATATCCATAGTTTTAAACATCTAAAATTATTATTATAGCTGGCATTTGTGGCTTTAGTATAATACACATTTACATATTTATGTACTTAATAAAAATACCCTGCAATTGTACTTTTAGTATATTAAACTGGTAAAGTCTGCTAAATTGCAACCACTAATTTTGTACTTAATCCACTTTAATTGTGCAGAAGTAGCGCTGAAGTCCAATTAAAGATACTGAAGTACATTTGATTGTGCTAAAGTGAACTATTGCAAGTATACTTTAAGTACACTTTAAATATTTTGCCTTTAAAGACTGATATTATTCAAAGATCATACAATCCTCATCAATAGTGACATGGTAGGCTTAATATTAAGAAAAGTGCATTTTGTACAAGTAGTACTCCAAATAAAGTTTAATTATAATTTTTATATCAGTAAGTCTTGAGCGACATGTCAGTAGCAAGTGAGGTGTGGCGACCCATACTTGGAATTTAACCTATCCAAGTGCACACACCCAGAGCAGTGGACAGCCAATGCCCAGGGAGCAGTTGGGGGTTCAGTGCCTTGCTCAAGGGTCTCACCTCAGTTGTGGTATTGAAGGTGGAGGAAAGGGCTGGTTCACTCTCCCCACCTACAACCCCTGCCAGACCTGAGACTTGAACCCACGACCTTCGGGTTACAAGTCCAGCGCAAGTCACAACTGTCCCTGAAGTTTTAAATTTTAAGAAAGAACGAACTTATTTTTTGGCCTTTGGTATCATTTCTTTCTCGTGTTCATAAATAGCTAGATGTAGAAACCTTTGTATCTGTACATGAAACATATAGTGAGATATGAATCAATAGATTGTGTGTACACATTTATCATGTAAACAATTCATACAAATACAAACATCCATACAATTCTTGCCAATGCAAGAATTCATCCTGTGTGAATGGTAAGGGGGGAAAAAAATGGCATGCATCACCTTCATGTTTGAAATGTAAATATTAAAGTGTCATTTGACAGTTTGCTTCTCTCTCTTGCCTCTGTCTGTGTTCTGTTTACAAGACTAGATCACTCTCCTGACCTCTCACCCGTTGTACTTGTTTGTGAGGTTTCATTTGCATGTAAGCCTCACACTAGGCGGAAGTCTCTGCAAACACAAACCCCTCATGGGCCTGTCCTGCCTGGCCGAACTCTAGCGCCGCCCCCCCTCCGATCTCCTCCTCCTGCTTTTCATCCGCCTAGAACAAGAGGTGTTTTCATAGAGCGAGACTCGCTCTCACACACACTTAAGAAACCCTTGATTCACGGCCATCGGCTATACGGCACGCCATAATCGCTCCCATTATCTGGACTGCCTGCACACATTCCGAACACTTCCGCATGTGAGCCCGATATCACAACATCCACTCCAGCAGGGATGGAAGTAATTCCCGTGAACGTCAGTAGGGCTGCATTCTCTCATGGAGAGCTGGGTAAAGTCAGGGAGGAGGGGCCAGCGAGAGATCAAGCGTTTTCATGGTCGTAAAGAGCCTCATCTTTTCCTGCTCTTTGATACCTCCCTCTGTGTGGTATTACGAGGTATTACTCTTCCAGTTAAGTGCTGACAGATCTGTTTGCTCATTGCCAACTAGCGAAGACAGAGAAAAAGCAAGGGGGGGGGGGGGTAGGTGCTTTCCTGTTGTCCTTTCAACTTCACCGACTGAGGGAAAAACAGCAGAAAACATGTTTATGCCGCTGCCTCACCTTGATGGTAAAAAAAAACACAACCAAACACCAATGATAAAAACCATATCTACAACAGTAACAACGACAAACAGCATTTGGAAAAACCCTAAAAATAGTGTCAACTGTTGGTTCCAGCCCTGGCTTCTGATTGGTCAATGCACTGAATACAACATCCCAAGATTAAACTTCTATTCTGAAAAGACTCTGTTGTCCAATTAAGTAGTCCAACTCATAAACAAATGATTCTTACGAACTGATTATTTTTAGTGAATCAAAAACTGATCAGATTTTGGTTCTGTGTTTTATTATGTGATGTTATAAAGTCAGAAGATTCACTTTATTATTTACACTATTAGCTAAAAAGTTTGGCCTTATGGAGGCTATAATATGTGTCCAGCTTCACCCATAAATGGATAATGACATTATATGACCTAACCTACTTTACTGTCCCCACTGAATGCTTCAGAGACACCACCTCTAAAACAAAGCCACTATATTGACTACAGAAACATCAGTGTAACCTCTTACATGACGTGCAGTGGAAACCTTGATGTGAACTTGAGCTTGGCTGCTCGTATTCATACTCAGACTACCGTGTGGGGTTGTCTGCTTTCGTCATGTATATAAATAGACACAAAACAGACAAGACATTTCTTTCCCCCTCTCGCTGATCCTCACATTCACACTGATGCCACAGATCCGGAGTCATGTGAGCGTGCGTGTGTGTGGAGGTCAGACAGGCAGCTTGAATTTCACAGAGCTAATTAAGCAAGAGGAAGCTTGGCAATTCCATGGATGTCCCATTCCGATCCGGAAAGGCAGAAAAAACAGCACCGATGAACGTGGGGGAAAGAAAGAGCCATGAGGTCATGGGACAAGCACTCAACAGAGACAGAGAGATGAATGAGCAGAGGGAGGAACTGGATATATTTTATCTTTGTCTTTTTCTCAAACTCTGATCTGACTTTATTCAGTGTGTCCTACACAGTAATCAACAGCACCAAATAAAAAATAAATTATATTTTACCTAAACAGCGTTAGCTTAGGATTTTCTTAATATTTTGGTTACACTGTTATATTTTCATTTTTATTATTTTTTAAAATATTTATTTAGTAATTTTAGCACTTCAACTTTTTTTTTCATTTAGTTGACAATGCAACATTTGTAATATTGTTCAATTTGTTTTTTAATCTTTTTTTTTTTCATTTTAAATTTATTTCAATTAATGAAAATTATTTTTAATAGTTTTGTTTTAGGTAACAATAACAATACTGAGTCCAAATGATGAACAACTGAAATGAGAAATAACTCTTATGAGTTGATTCTTAAAAAAAAAAAAAAAAAAAATGATGTTGACTCACTATCAATTTGAATTATTGTGACCAAAAACTTAACTGAATGAGCTGATGCAACTGATGCAAGTTTGGATTTAGATTAAGCATAAACACTTTGTTTACTTAAGATTAATTAATCAGAATTTAATTTTATATAACACCAAAAACACAATTCTGTAGGAAATGCTGCTTCTTACAGATCAATGAGTAAATAAAAGTCAGTAAATATAAACGCTAAATGTAAATAAGCTCAAATTCAAATATCAGTAAGAGCAGATGGAGACCAGAAGTAGGAGGTCTTGTTGGACCCTCTGACCTCAAATTCCCTCCCCCATCTCTCTCCCTCTTGTTTGTCTCTCAGAGTGATCTCTCAACCTATAAACGTCTTCAGATCTACATAGCTGAGTGCAACATATCACTTCCTAATCATATTTACGACATTGAATCTTTCCTGTGTCTGTGTGAGAAATCAGCGCAGGTATTAAAGCAGCTGTAATCCATACCCCGCTGGTTCGAGTCAACAGCCTGTGAACCCACTGCCCCCATACCCCAAAAACTATCCCCTCTCCACACACACTTTTGTCCTGCGACTCATTTTTTATTTATTTCAAACAGGTTAAATTTAGCTCCCTTGCCGCCGGGCCGGAAACAGTCTGGTGTTCTCACTCACATAAAACACACAACTGTTCTCACACACAGGGCATATTTACAGTAGTGAGAAAAGCAGCTGAGTGACTAACTGTACTGTAAACATGTGCTAGTGTTACTAATTTATTTATCTTCGCCAGTCTCGTATATCATAGATAGGGGGTATGAGTTTTAACCCGTGGGGTAGAAATAATGTTTCTGTTCATCTTCACTCAGTAGGATCTTCCAGTGTCACTCCCATTAGGGATGTTCACACTGTCAGCATTTGCAGTCATTCATTTTCAGTGAGAGTTTGAGGTAGCAAGTGACATTCATGGACACACAATAAAGTTTAAGGCATTCACTCATTCAAATGTGTCTGCTTCTGTTACAAAACAAAGTATGTGGACTGCTGTACGAGTTTGTTAACACGTCTATGACAGATTCTCAGCTCAATACCAAATTGTAAACTGTAACAGTCTGGACATCATCAGCTACAGGAAGAGAGGCAGAGAGATGTCTGGGCAAAAGGTTATACTGTATGCATGGTGTGATGATCTTCATGTGTAAATGTCATGGTTTAATCTCATAACACTACAGCCAACTAAGCCAACAGAGGTCAGCGGTCGTATGGAAATAATCGCCAGCCATGAATAAGAAAGTGTGTGCATAAGGGTGTGTGAGCTCAGCAGATCTCCCTTTTAAACAAATCCAAAAAGCAGAGGCAAAGATAATGCCCAAGGAGCCATTTAAATTCATTTGATGACAGTAAAGCATCACTATATATTCTGCTCCCCCTGCCGCACACACTCAGATCACTTAGCTCAGCAGGGGAGAAAAGTAGTATTCATTCAGAATCAGGCCACATGCCATGCAATTGACCTTATGCACGGTTACTTCCTGGTTGTAGATAAACCAGCTCAGTCATTTCCGGTCAAGTGTACTGTGAGGAGCGCCCTTTGTTCGATTTCTCTACATAATCCATTCACAATTAGGAGAAAAGTTTTGTTTGTCTAAGATGACCAAATGTTCAGGTATACCGTTTCAGGAATGACAAAATGCAAATGTTAAATTTACGCGAGTGAATCCGTTAAATCATGCCGCGAGTCATTGCTATGATTGACAGTGATAACAGAATGAATCATCTGACGAGCCGATGTCAAAATAAAGCTGTGCATTAAGTGATTCAGACTAAATTCAGACTAACAAAACTACAGGTCTGTGATGGATAAAACTTAAACGATGTAGCCTAGTTATTAAATTAAATCTAAACATTTCAAAATATTAAATGCATTATTTATTTTTTTATACCAACTTATTTAATTTGTATATGACTATATAGGTATATTGGGCTGGACAATAATTCAATATCAATATGTATCGCGATATAATTTTTTTCAATAACGGTGATATGATTTTTAAACACATTTCTGATATTTCGATATACATTAAAAGTGTTTCCCATACATTGATTTATTTGTGGCGTTTGACTTCGTTGAATAAACATGAGCACTGCACGTTTCAAAATCAAAATGCGGCGCAGGTGTTT
>JAUZSZ010000104.1:7999259-8010492 GCA_034780575.1 Labeobarbus marequensis | reverse complement strand
AAAAAAAATAATTTTATTTATTTACCCCCCCCCCCCCCAATTGACTTATTATTGGAGCTTTGACATAATCATTCATAAACTTCAACGCCTGACTCTCCATTAAAAGCAAGTAGAACATGGTTAAACAGAATATTTCTCACTTCTTTTTTGTTAAATATAGTAAAGTTTGGCAGTAAAAGTTTGACTTCAAGAAGACAAAGTGCTCCACAGTTTTACATTCACAGTCCCAGTGCAGTCCCATCCTCTTTTTTGTTGGTGGTGAAAGCGATTGAACTCTGATTCCGTCTCAACTTTCTTCCATGTTTGTGGGGGTGGATCTGTGCACCTGCCTCTCGCCTCCACACAGTCCCACATCCTCTTCCGCCTCTGCATCCCACTCAGTCCAGGGATGACGAGAGGATGATTCATTCAGTCAGCCAGAGAAAGCAACGAGAGAGCTGGAGTAAAGCAGAGATCATTGATTTCAATCGTCAGACTTAATCTCAGCGCAGCACAGATACACATGCTGTTTTTGGGCTGTTTGCATGAGTGGGAGGATGTGTGTGTGTATGTCTTATAGAGACAGGAAGGAAAGGATGAAAACAAGAGGGAAGGAAATGTGAAAGGGCCGGAAGTCGATTAATCTGGCATCCTGTACGTTATGTCACCGATGATAAGATTTTTGACACCATTTAGCAAGATGATAAATATGAAATATAATATCTGGAAAATACACATCGTTCATGATTATGAAGTTCAAAGTTCTACAAAAGACTTTATCATCGATAAACAAGCGTGTATTGAATGTTAATTTGGTTGCCTGGAGGTAATTTCTGTGAAGTGATAGAATGGCATTTGAGGTTAAACTATCACTGTTCGCTATTATTCTCCCTATGCCTGCAATTATCTTCGTTTTCCCCCGAGGTCTTGATGGCAATAAAATCGATAGATCCAAAGCATTAATGTGGGAGTCACATGTCCAAAGACAATGCATAATTATGAAAAATGACAAATGGCGACTTAGCAAAGCCCATGTATGTGGGGCTCTGGCGCATTTTTATTTTTTCTGGCCAGTATATATAGCTTTAAATATATGTAAACACGAAAGGGGTCATAAACTGTAATAAGCTATTTTCTGTCCTGTTTCAACCCCTCCTCAGAACGATCTGTTTGAAATCTGCCCGAATCGGTGGGCGGAACTAAACAGAAAGTGATGTAGAACCGGTGGGCGGGGCTAAACAGGCAGTGATGTAGAAGTAGGTGTTGATCTTCTCCTGCGGAGACGGTGCTTATTCACACTATTATATCATAGAGTAGAACATTACACAAACTGTCGTTTTGTCAGACTGTCTTCAAAACAAGCTGTTTTTATACTAACGACAAGGTTTTGAGTTCTGAAACTTACAGGATATTTTTATAGTACAAAGACCAAGGGAGTTTTGTTCGCTCAGTTCATGATCCCTTTAAAGCTCAATGAAATAAATTTTTAAGAAAATATGAAATATAGTTCAGATGTGTTTGACAGGCAATCTTATAGTACCCTATATACATTTAGACTGCTGTAAATGCACATATATAACACTTTACAATAAGGTGTCATTTGTTCACATGAACGAACAATGAACAATTATTACACTATTTATTAATCTTTATTAATGTTCATTAATTCTTTCATTTTAATATTTAGTTAGCTCTTTGTTTGTTCATGTTAGTTCACAGTGCATTAACTAATGTTAACAAAAACAACTTGTGATTTAATGCATTAGTATGCTGAAAATAGCATTACCTAATTAATAGCCTAACATTAATAAAGCTTTCCTGTGGCTCAAACAGTAGAGCATGGCGCTAGCAAGGCCAAGATCATGGGTTTGATTCCCAGGGAAAGCAAGGGCTGATAAAATGTAAAGACTGTAACTTGAATGCAATGTCAGTCGCTTTGGATAAAAGCGTCTGCTGAATGCATAAATGTAATACAAGTTGTAGAAGTATTGTTCGTTCTTAGTTCATATTTACTAATGTATAATGTTAACTAATGAACATATATTTTATTAAGACACCCGGGCACAGATCTGACACATCTGTCAATAAACCCTCAAGGGCAGTTTGCTATGAGAATGATTTGTGTCTGCTAATACAGAGTGATTTATTTGCATGTGTTGTCTGTGTTGTTTTAACACCTCATTCACTAAAGGAATTATGTAAATAACATAACGACACGAACAAACTTGAAACAAGCATTTTATGCTGAAAGCAATTTGCACACAGCAATTCCCTACCTTGCATCAGTTCTGATTGTTGAAACTGTTTACACATGCGTACATTGTCCGGTTTTCACAGGCATACTAAAAGTGCAGTATTTCTGTGCATTTAAGTGTATTTTCAATGTAAAATTTCCTGATTAACCTGACCTGCTGATTGCTCCTTGTTTAATACAGTGTAGGACTCTTAAAGACAACAGGATGCAGTTAAAATATTGTAGAGCAGGCATATTATTATTATTAGCAACCAGGGGAGTGGAATATTGGAACAGTTTAGAGAAAAACAGTGAAGAAGGGGGAAAAAATAACTAAATAAATAGAATACTATAGTGATTTAACAAAAAATATATATACTGTATGTATATATGTATATATATATTCTTTTACACATACACATCTAACAGATTGAAAACCCCTGTTGTATAGTAGAGGAATGAAGAGGGACCGGGGGATGGGATGGAGTAGCTGTATGGTGAGGAGCCTTGTTAAGGTCCTGCCCTCATCTAGATTTCATGGTTTAGCTTACCTCATGAATAAAACTCAGTTTGCATCAGTGTTCTGATATGAAAATGAACACCAGACATGAATAAAACCCATTCAACATTAAATATTTTCTTTGAGACAGGCCTCCTGGGTTTGGGATGAATCGGTTGCTTGACATTTCAGTGGTAATTTCTTTCACGTATCATTCGCTAGTCTGCAAATCATTGGTTTGTAAGCACTTAAAGCAAAAATGTATATATAACCAGCTGAATAAAATAATAAAAAAATAAAATAAAATAAATCAAACAAACCGTAAGACAAAAATCAGCAAACATTACAAAACAAAACATTAAGGTACGCTGTAGGAAACCATTAGTGGGTAAAAATCTGTGCTCTGTTCCAAAAACTAGAATGTTTTTCTTTTTCATACAATGTTGGTGAATTCAATTTTATTAAATTTAAAATAAAATAAAATAAAATAAAATAAAATAAAATAAAATAAAATAAAATAAAATAAACAGAAAATGAATGAAGCAACATTTAGTCATAAATGTGCTAGATTTATTCATGAGTCCAACAAATAAAGAATAATTAATTTTTTCACTGTTTGTTGGAGTTGTGAATAAATCTTGCACATTTCATGTCAAAAATGTCCCAGTCCCTGTGGTAGACTGTGTATGGGTACATATAAAGTGGCCCTGTTGAGAAGTGAAGAACTGAGGTAAATATGGATGAAAACCATCTCTGGATCTACAGTAACGTATCTTACACTGGCCCAGATTTCAGGATCCTCTAGAAGGCCACACTAACTCATCTTCTAGTATCTACTCACACAGCACATTCAGTATCGGCTTCTAATAAGGGTAAGGGTTCTTCTGTATATTTCACCTTTAGCATGTTCGTAGTGGGACAAACTGTATGAACCTAATGCCTCATAATTCAAGAGGTGGAGCAAGTGTGCTGGACTATATTGATCATGTGAATGTGGGTCGGCACTGATGCAATGGGGCCACTGCAGTGAACGAGGGCCAACTTTTGCATCTAGCTGAGTAGGTGGAAGTCAAGCAGGTTAGATGAAACAGACCGCTACATAAAACAGTAAGTATATCACTGCTCCATTGTTTCTGCTCAACATGACATCAATCTTCTAGCGGGGTGCATTGTTTAGCAGCTGACCTCGCATGAAGGCATGGCAAGATAAACCAGCTTATATCATTTCTATACAAAAAGCTTTACATCCCAAGTGAAAGACTTGTCATGGATTATGGTTGGATTACATGAGATTCCAGAGAAAAGGAAGAGTACATCTAGGGTTTTCCATCTAACAGCTCCATAACTGCTTATTCGTGACAGGTTATACATGTGGTGCAGAACTGATCTCTTTATCTGTCCATGCTGAGCTCTCTGTTTGAGAGCTGTCAAAAACAAAGTGGAACCCAGATGGTCATTCAAAACTCCATTACAGCGGCTGGATTGGGGAAAAGGTTAAGAAATGGCTTCACGAAAGCTT
This sequence comes from Labeobarbus marequensis, assembly GCA_034780575.1. Taxonomy (NCBI): domain Eukaryota; kingdom Metazoa; phylum Chordata; class Actinopteri; order Cypriniformes; family Cyprinidae; genus Labeobarbus; species Labeobarbus marequensis. Next base: position 8,006,262 of record JAUZSZ010000104.1, on the reverse strand, counting down.
GGACTAGCAAACAGCATAAAACAAAAATCAGCCATCAACATTAAGATGATCTGTAGGACAGCAGAAAGCATTCTGCCTTCATTGGCTGCTGCACTTAAAGGCAGCATCTTAACAAAGATGGAAACTCATATGGGACTGTTTAGAAACCCTCTTTTTTTGGGTCTGTGTGCTAAAGATGGTCCCGATATTTTTTTTAAAGTAATTTTATTTATTATTATTTATTTATTATTATTTTTTTTATTTATATATTTGCATTCATATGAAAAGAATATAAGTGAATTTTATTTTTTTAAATGTAAATTTTAATTAGCATAATTTAGCTGGATATAAAGCAATGTTAACTTTCAGCCCATGGCCCTCAATCAATAATGAAATGATATTCTAATAAAAATAAACATGTATCATGAATATTTGGTAAAAATAGGCTTTTTTTTATTGGACTGGATCATGTCGCAGTGCATGCTAGGATCGCATGCACTGCAGGGGAATAATTTTGATGTAAAATACATCCATACCTAGAGATTTTAAGTAAAAAAATTAATATTTGATTTTTGTATACTGAATGTTTAATTTAACAACATGGTTCTCTGATGTCGTTTAATGGTCACATGCTGGTACCAAAATTTTTAATCTTTATTATTATTATTATTATTATTATTAAGCGACTTATTTGAATTGTTCTTATTTTAAAATAGGTTGTTTATTTTAATTTAACATTTTAATAATTAATTATTATCTTTTCACCAACTCTTCAGCCAACTGCAGTTTCCTCATAAAGCCTCAGAGGTTCACAGACCCTGTCTAAGAAGGTTAATAATCATGCCATTGCTGCCTAAATTTTTGAACACTGGGAGTGATGCCCTACAATGGCATCTCACTAAGTTTTGGAACAGAGCAAATTTTTCTCTAAAATCTGTTGACACCAGGACAGGCTGCAAAGCTTTAATTAAATATATCACATTGCTGATATATCACACTGCATAAACATATTCTAGAGACATTATTCAAGAGAATCACCTTTTCTGCATGTCTGAACACAGAGTCTGGACTTCATTTGCTTCTGAGATTACCAAAGATGTAAAAATATGAAAAGGTGACTGTAAAACACACCCAGAGTTAAATGGCGCTGCTGCCGGCGTAACGTGACCAGGCCTGAAGCTCGAATTGTGCTGCTCTGTTAGACTGGCCCCTATGGCAATCTCAAGAGGGAACTGACTCTTCGTAATGATGGCTGGGATTCCATCCACCCTCATATTACTCCTCTACCCTCCGTCTCCCTCTTTTCTCCCTCTCTCCCTCATGACTTAGTGGAGTTCATCTTAGGTCAGGCACAGGTGTCCAATCTTCTTTCCTTTTTTCCTTCTGCTCCTGCTTTTTTTCTTCTTTTTTGTTATGTTTTTGCATGTAAAGACCTGGGGCATTCTTTCCAAAAAAAAAAAAAAACAAAAAAAAAAAAAAAAAAAACAAAACAAAACAAAAAAAAACCTTCCAAAGGGTAAGAAAGTAAAAAAAAAAAAGAAGAAAAAAAAAAAGGCAATATATATATATGTGGAACACCGTAATACAAGGTTCAAAACAAAATATAAATAATTACATACTTAAATTTGACTTATACATATTTATTCCAGTACTCAATTATTAAAACTGAAACGGAAATAAAACAAAGTTAAATAGAAATACAAAAATTATAAAAAATAATAAAAAAATAAAAATTAATAATAAAGAACAAAATGACATAGAAAACTGCATACTGAGTAATAAAAGGCTATTTCAAAATGATAAATTCTACAGTATATAAATAATAGTGTATGAATAATACTAAAATAACTCTGAACCAAGTGTAAAATAAATATTTTTTTAATTAATTAAAATATTTACCCCATTTCATTGTTTGATTAAAGAAAGGAAGGAAAAAAAGATAAATATTAACAATTATGAAGGAACGTGCAGTTTCAATAATAAATATTCTAACATAATAAAAAGCCATCATAACCTAGAAGATTCTAAAAGGCTTAAATGGGTGTCTTCAATTAATAATTATTGGATCCTGAATAAAACAAAGAAAACAAACTTTAATCATACAGTGTTTATTTAAATGTGCCTTTGCACGTGATGGTGTGAGTAACTGTACTTTCACTTGTTTTTAACTAAACATAAGTGAATTCATCATTCAGATATGAGCTTCAGATTTGTGCAAGTTATATCATGTCCTTCTGAAACTCTGAAATCAGCTCCACCCTTTCATTACTACATTTGTGGGATAAACATTTCAAGACACAAAAAAATGCATCAGAACAATGGCATTTTTAGCCAGTGAAGTAAGAAAGTAAATGTCTGGACACGACTGTAGACAGTAGCCATGTTTAGCAGACATATACACATAAACACGTTTATTTGATATCTCAGATTTGCCAAATAAACCGTAAATACAGTTTTTGGTGTAAAAATAGATGGAAAAATAGACGGGTATCACTTTTCAGTATGTATTTAGGTTCATCCCTCAGAAATAGGTACAGAGAAAACATATACAAGGAAACATGATGGCACAGTGTTTTGGTGGCTCATATTTGTGGGTAGTCTCTCAGACAGTGGCACTGCTGGTTCGGCATAATTGCCCCCTTCGGTCTGGGCAATGACTACTGTGCCCCCGCTGTGGGCACTAACTGGTCTATGGGGTGCAATGAGTTCTTACAGTTATATTGCTCAGGATTAAACTAATAAATGAAAAAGACACATAGATCAGGACTGCGACAAACCCTCAGAAACAACAACAACAATCTCTCACAGTCTGTCGTGGTTTCCTGCAGATGCTTTGCCAAAATGGAAGAAATGTGAGAGCACTTAGGATGTAATTATATATTTCTGACAGACATAAGCCCTCTTCATTTCAGCTTTTTCTGGAGCATTTTTTTCATCTCACTGAGGTCAAGCGAGGATATTTCCGCTTCTCAGAGAGGAGTCACATTCCTGTAATAAATCTCACATCACTATAGTCAGCCATTTATGGGGCAACAAATCAGGAGGTTCTGTGTGTTTTTTGTGTGTTTGAACGAACAGGAAGATGACTAGACACAGTAATGTGATAGAGGAAGAACAGGGCTAAATTATGCATTATGAGTTATTAAACGAAATGAATGGGTTGTTAATTAACGTATGGATGAATCACCTGCAATGCCGCTGGGTAAAGACACGGGGCCTTCTGTCACCTAACTCAGCATACTGTGCTATATATCACGCCATACGCAGTCTCTTTTCTCTCTCCCTCTTATGCAGTATGCATTGCAGAACATGAATTATGGATTATGAAATGCATAATTTCAATATGTCTTTATTTTTATGTAGTGCCACAGGCTAGGCTGTGAAATTTTAGGAGCCCAGGACCATCACATTATAAGATAAATTATTATCTTAGGAAATATATATTATCTATTTATATTTGACTAATACACACATCTATCACTGTTATCCATTATTAAGTCTGATTGTTAAGAAAATAATAGCCTATAAACCTCAACAAGCTGAGTTATTTAAGGTCTCATTCATGTCCGTAGCATTGCAGAATGCTACATTCTTCCTGAATGATTCAGTGTTTTTGAACAAAACAATTAATTAGTTGAATCAGTGAATCAGTGTTTTGAATTAATCGTTTAAGAGACTTACTCATATAGACAGATATGGTTTCATAACTGAAGGATTCTATGTTTTTGAGCAAATAGGTTGAGTAAATGATTCAATGACTCATTCATAAAAACTGTTAATTCCTGAAAAAAATCCGTCATCATTTGAAAAGGATGATTTAGAGAATTATTCATTTGAGAGAATAATTCATATAGACAGCGACTGCATCTGAAAAAAAAGTACAGTTAAAAAAAAATAAAGTAATTACTTTGCCACTATTTGCCGTTCACAAATCCTCTCCTATGCCCTTATGGGATGGTAAAGTGTCCACTGGATGCATACTTCGGAAGCAGTAAGTCATCCTGGTGCTTTTTGCCCACTGTTATATGAATACTGAGAATTCGGCCATACTACTTTTTCACATGCATTAATACATACTAAATGTATAATACTATATTTGTCTACAGTATAGCGATCTGATATATGCAATTTCAGATGCAGCTAGACGTGGATTCAATTATTTAGTGATTCATTCATGAAAAATTCCACTGTTTTGTTTCTGAATGAATCAGAATTTTTGAACAAAACAGTTGGCAGAATGATTCAAATGAATCATTCACTAACTTGCCAACTGGCGAAATGATGTAACCTGATGTAAAATCCTCACCATTAATATACAGTCTAACAGCTTGTCTGGAAGGAACATACAGTAAAACATACAGTAAAAAAGTCACAATGTTATTAAATTGTCATATCAGCATTCATGGCAGGCAGCTCGACCAATCAGATTTGAGAACTAGAACTACAGTATAGTGCCATTTTTATGACAATGGTTCATATCTCTAATCCTTCATATAAGTGATAGAATAAGGCAATGTTTGCCTTAGCAAGCTCCACTAATAAGAATCCTTCACCAGATATTTGGCAGCGCAATATAATGAAGTGACAGTTGGCAGGTCATCATGTAAATGGAAATCTAATGGGTTTGGTGAGCATGTAGACTTTGCATAGTCACTTCGACTAACTGATGAATCAAAATAATGTGGCTCATAACCCTTCATATAATTTTCTATCCTATTCAAGCAAATCATTTGAAAAATGAGCACACTGACTTTCATGTATTATTAGTGTTAATATCAGTGTCACAGCTGACCTTGATAGTCTGTTTAACTGCTGCTGGAGATATAACCTGCACAGGCATATGAGGTGTTTGGCTATTAAGATGGTCATTAATACATAATGTTGTCTCTGGTCATAAAAGGCTGCTCTCATTCCTGCCCTCTCAGCTTCTGGACTTAAATATTAATGCCCTACATATGCTGCCTGCCATGTGGAGCATTATTAGCTTTATATTGAAGGAACAAAGGTTGGGCCTGAGAAAGCGGTACTGGGCATACTCATGGATGAGCTGTGGAAGGGTTTTGTATTACAATATATAGAATAGCTCTGCTCCCTTTTATGGAAAAAGAAGCAGTAGTTCAGTACAATAATCACTCTGTGCAGTTTCTTATATTGAACTACACTTATAGTCTGTAATCATCATTTCAAATTGCTCAGGATGCCATATTGCTTTAGCCTTCATCATAAATCACACACAATTGAATTTTTCTCTCCTTTCACACTCCATGAAGTCAAGCCTATTCTTTTCCATTTCATGGGGGGTGAGCTTTTTGTCTGTATTATTGATATAAGTATGCAGCTAGCGAATGACTGTGTCTATTGTAGCTTTTTCTTTAATGATTATCAGAACACTCATATTCTTTTAAAACTCACTTTAAAACTTTTTTACACGCTCACTTTCTGATAGTAACCACTGTATGTTCACCAGAGCTACAGTACCTTCTTGTGAAGCTGATGCCCATTGGCATTGGGTAATTCAATGGCAAGTATGTATGTTCTATAACTGAGTGGAGCTCCGACCCTGGTCTGGCGTACTGTTTCTTGTACGACTACAAAATGACCTGAGGGAAATTGGGACTATCCCTTTGGTTTTCACGCTGTAGAATCCTCATGGATTTCTGTTCATGAATTAAGGCAGCATTCCTGGGTTGTGTTGAGTGTTTCCTGGCTCGGAAATGAAATGTGTAGGGACAGACGATGAAATTTGTATGTGGAGATGTATGTTTTCAAAAAGGTATATTACATCCAGTTTAATACCAATTTTAAGGCATCATAGAGGCGCTTTTGACACGGAGTCTGTTCCAAAATCATTTCAGGCATATTTTAAGGCAGAATAGCATATATTCTTTGCAAAAAAGGTTATTGCAGAATGCACTGTGACAGGTTAAAAAAAAAGCTGATTACACAATCTTTCTTTCTTTCTTTCTTTCTTTCTTTCTTTCTTTCTTTCAAGTAAATGCTAGTCTTCTGAAAGTTCATCGTGAAAGAATCGTGAAAAAATGCATCATAAATTTTACAAAAATATTAAGCAGCACATAATAATAATAATAATAATAATAATAAATGTTTCTTGAGCATCAGATCAGCATATTAGAATGATTTCTGAAGGATCGTGTGACACTGAAGACTATTGCTTCACAGGAATAAATTACATTTTATTTTATGGTGTCCTTGTTACACGTTACATCTAGGCTACTTACTATTATTATAACAATAAATTATGCATAATTACATGCAAGTAACCCTAATCCTAACCCTAACCATATAGTAAGTATTACTCAGTAATTAAATGAATAACTACACAGTAACAAGGACACTTTAAAATAAAGTGCACCCATAAATTCAAAACGAAACAGTTATTTCTAATTGTAATATTTCACAGTATTACTGTATATTTGATCAAATAAATGCAACCTTGGTGAACATAAGAGACATTTTATCAAAAACAGTAAAAAATAATATAAAAATCACATTTTCCCAGAATTTATGTATATTGTGTGAAGCTCCAACAATAATAAAAATATATGCTACACACAAATTGTGTGTCCACAAAAATACATACCAAGGCACACTATACATAGTCTAAGGTCATTAGCTTAGCAACATGCAAGTGCTAAACGCCAGTGAAATCTATTCAGTTGTTTATCACTGGGGACACAACTCCATTGCTTCACTAGGAGCACTGTTTGTTTGCTAATAGTGGTTGTCTATGTAGGATGCTCCAAATCGATCACTTAAAAAGTAACTGCCTATGTAGTCAGTAGAAAATAATGCAGTTTACTAGATGTTGGAAAATAGCTATGCTATGTTCATTATTAATGTGAATAAATATAGCAGGATTGACACCTTACTTAAAATTTGCCAAACTTCATTTCAACTTTATTCACAAAAAAGACAGATTTTTGATAGTAGGCAAAATCACTCAGGAATACAGCCACAAACCAGCCCACATGCAGCCCACTCCCATTCTCTGCCAGCCGATTGC